>RCUC01136882.1:0-56711 GCA_003697995.1 Taxidea taxus jeffersonii
AAAAAAAAACACCAAAACACTACTTCCCAAATAACAAGAAACTTACCATCTCCACTAATATTTCCCCAAGAGTTCACCATCTAATTCAACTTTTTTCTTCTTTAATTAAATTTTTTTTCCCATTGTCTAAGGATTTCAAATCTCAACAATAGTTTGTGGCTAAAATCTTTCCTTAGACATAGTATAGCAGAAAGAATAGAGAAATGCAAAACTACTAGATTAGAGTTCAAATATTTATAATTTTTAATGCCAGCAAATAAATATCTACTCAGTTTCTACATGAAACAAAGCCTCAATTGATTAGATTTTCAGAGCAAGTCCATTCCTTTGTGTAACATTTAATCCGTATCCAGTATTAAATCACTAATAGATAACTGGTAGGACATATAAAGAATACAACTTTCTCCTATGAGGAGCAATCAACATTCAGAGATTTTTAAGGATTTAAAAAATTGGTATAACAAATCCTATTAAAAGGTCAGAATTAATCAGTTTCCTTTTAATTCTCTTATGCAAATTGTGAAGTTTTTTTTTTTTTCTTTCCAGCTTAATGGGATACTGACCATTAGAATTCCAAATATATCACCCTTATCTAACTTATTGTTAGACAGGACATCTAGCAAACCACCATGGGGAATTGAATAGATAAGACATGAAATCTAAGAGAAGAGAATATCTGGCATCAAAAATGGCTCAGTAGGATACAAATAAGTAAAACACGGGGATGAAGTGAATTGGAACTGAATCTATTTGCATTAGGGATTGAACATGATGTGCTCAGTAGGAAAGTTTGAAACACTTCACTGAACAGTAGAAAAATAAGTGGAATATTTTAGCAATGTTTCAGTGTTCCCTAAATGAGCTTTTGTTGTGCATCCCATTTCAGCCATTTTCTTTCCAAAAGTAATGATTTCTTAATATGTCTTTAAAAAAAAATTATGTTTTGCCCTTCAAGGCAGTCAAAAGTTTCAGTACAAATGAAATTTCTCTAGGAGAGCCACTTTCTTTTGATGGTTTGTGAGGATGTTTGGTTGATGTGGTGTTTCTGGCTTTGATTGCCCTAGTTTTAGCTTCTCTTGCTCTTGTCACATCTATTCCCTTCAAAGTGCTTTCTAATGAGGGATTTTTAATGGGGAACAATTCATCCCTGGAGAAGACCTGTGTCCTGAGACTTATCAAACTTAATTAATTGCACGATAAGAAAGCACCGCTTTCTGCCATTTGTTTGTCTGTATGTCTGTTTGTTTCCGCCAATAGTCTCTATACATTCCCACCTGCATGAGTTTGCAAGGCTGCCCTAACAAAATACCACAGACAGGGTGGCTTACACAACAGAAATGTATTTCCTCCCAAGGCCAAGATCAATTTGTAGGAAGGGTTGTTTTCTCCTGAGGCCTATCTCCTTGCCTTGCAGGTATCCTCCTCACTATGTCCTCACATAGCATTTTCTCTCTGGGTTTGCATCCCTGGTGCCTCTTTTTGTGTATCCAAATATCAATTTCTTGTAAAGATGCCAGTTAGATTGGATTAGGTCCTTCATGTGACCTCATTTACCCTTAATTTCCTCTTTGGTTTTTTGGCAAATCTTCTCTCTTATAAAGGCATAACAGTGTATTATCAGTGCAGATAAAGGACACCAGAAAACTAAAAGAATGGAACTCTGCCTTTTCAGTGAACAATCTACACTGAATTTTGTTGAATGAGTAAATGAGTAAATGAAAAAGGAACTTAAGGGTGTGCCACTGAGACATTTTGGTTATTTAAAAATGTTGATGCCTTCCCAGAACATGCATGAGAATGAAATAAAATACTTTATAAAGTGATTATAATGAGGTTGCAGATTATTTTGGATTATTTTACATAAGCAGAGAAATAAACATTAAACTGACTGTGGCATTTTAAAAAAAAAAGGGCTGCTAGGATTTAACCTTCCACACAAACCTCATTTCCTGCCAAGGTCCTCTCTTTGCTGTTTTTGAAAATTCAATACATGGCTGTAGGCAATCTGCTGTCTTCACAGCCTAGGGTTAATCTCATCCAATTAGGTGCTCATGTTGCCTTTCCTTTCTATCTCTGCTCTGTTCAAACAAGATCACTAGTTGGAAGCATTTCGATATTTTAGACCTCCAGGTAGAATTAAGCATTCCATCCCTGTGCCTCTACTGTTGTGAACTTTTGTATGTAGGTGTGAATATATACTATGCAATCAATATAGGGAATATGTTGAAATTTTATATAAAGAAACAGATATAATTCTCATTCCATAGTCTCATCTAACCCTTTCATTTCTGATAAAACCTGGGCCATCAAATCAAATTCAGAAAATACCAGAAATTGACTAGATTTGAAGAACTTCACCAGTAATAGTTACACACCTTCCAAAGAGGCCACAGTCTAGATGCAGAGACGCTCTCAAAGTCTCAGCTCTTGGTTCTGTGTAAAAGGTGAGTGGTATTGTACATAAGTCCATATAATGTTCTTCAAATGAATTTAAATAATATTACACAATAAGCAATAACAAAGTTTCTGCCAAATTAATCTTTACTCCTATCCTTATATATTTTTGAAAGTATAATGTAAGATATGTGCTGCAATAAACAACAGAAAAAATATATAAAGGAAAAATAAATGTTCATAATTTCTCCATTTCCTATAGCCTCTCTTCCCCTTGATATGAATATGCATTCACATCTGCATCTATGTTCATGTTAACATATAAACTCACGAAGGAATTTGTTTTATTAGATCATAGTATAACCATAATGCAGCAACTTACATTTCTCATGTCTGTTCCTCCAGGTCAATTGGTACAAGCAGTGATCATCCCTGGAGTTTTTCATAAGTATTCCAGCTCTCTCTCCTCTAGCCTATTCAACTTCTTCACCTACTGAAAGATAAGCATGACCATAATATTTACTGTGACCAATAAAATATGAGCAAATCAAATTTATATGTTACCATTCCAAAGGTGCTTTATAAACAGTGGCTATAAACTACCATGTTCTCTCTTTCTAGAAAGAGTAAATACTTGAGATGGTAACTGATACTCCAGGTGCATCTCCTGACAGATGGACATCCAGGCAGCGGTGTTGTTTCTAAGACAATGAGATTTGGGGATGGTTACTGCAGTATAACCATACTATTCGGAAGCAGTACAGGGATGTAAACTCTTTAATTTTTAAATTGCACCATATGAATTTATAACAATATAGTCACTCACTTTCCAACTGATAAATGTTGGATTATTCTTTAACCAATCACCTTAGACATATATTGTCAAAATTGGCGATTTTATTTGTATAGGACAATTTCTCTGAGTAAGATTTCAGAGTCACGTGGAATGGTTCAAGTCTTCACATTGCTGGGAACAAAGCTAAGTAGGAATTTGAATAAATGATGGGCAGTACATGAAGAGAGGCATGGAAAATTATATAATCACAAAAACCAATATACCAATGTATATAAAAGTTATAATACAAAAACCAATATGATAATATATGTGAAAATTATTGTGGATAATTTATTCTTCTAAGTACTTTACATATTTAATATGTTCACTTTATGAGGCAGGTGCCAGTGTATTCCCATTTTACAGATGACTTAACTGAGGAAAAAAATAAATTAATTCATATGCCCAAGGTCACATGGCTAGTAAGGGTGGAGCTAGTAACTGCGGACAGCTAGTCATCTAAGCTGATATCTGCTGTTCTGTGGATTCATAGAACTAGGCACACACACAAACGTAGAACTAGACACAAGCACAAACACACACACACAATTTTCTTGAGGAAAATATTTTTCAGAACTGATAAAATTCAAATAAAAACTTATAAATAACTACCACTACCTCTGTAAGTCAACCCTACTTCCCCCTTTCCCCACCCAAAACCCCCTCTTTCATTATGATTTACAAAATGAAATAATTTTCCCAAGATGTTAAAATATGAATATGCTGAAGGGCCACTCCTAGTGATTTGCATTAGATACGAATGCAGAGAATGAATAGAAAATATATAGAATATAAATACATAGAAACGGAATGATTTTCATGAGAGTCCATATCCAGAAAATAGCTGTGATTACTACTAGTTACTGTATTGTTTTATTTTTCTGTAGCGAGCGTTAATACTTCAGTTCCTCACAAATAATGTTTCCATTCACTTTATATTTGTACCGACTACACGAATCAACATTTTCATCTTTTTTTTTCTAACTGTATAGTCAGCTGAGCCCATGGCAGATGATTTAATAATGCTAAAAATCTGAGTTTTTTAAAATTTGTTTTACTATAACCTGTCATGTTTCATGGTTTTGCATTTTCTTCTCAAGGTCCTACTTGTTTAGTGGAGTGCTTATTCCCTCTTTAATCTCCAATGAATTCAGAAGTTTTCTGCCTACATGTCACTGACTGGGTTAAGGGTGTTTAACTGCATGAACATGATCAAATTTGGCATCGTGTATAAATGAAGTTTGCAAAGATATGGCAAGTAAATTATGCCAGTTACCCAAGCAAATAACTATTAATGTTTCTGGTTTTTAAAGATTTATTTTAAGTCCAGTTAGCACACAGTGTAATATTAGATTCAAGTATACAATGTAGTGATTCAACAGTTCTATACATCACCAGTGCTCATCACAACTTCACTCCTTAATCCCCATGACCTATTTCCCTATTTTCACCCATCTTCTACCCACCTCCCGTCTGGTAACCAATAGCTTGTTCTCTATAATTAAGAATCTGTTTCTTCGTTTTGTTTCTTTCTCTTTTTTTCCCCCTTTGCTCATTTGTTTTGTTTCTTAAGTTCCACATATGAGTGAAATCCTATGGTATTTGTATCTCTCTGAATGACTTATTTCACTTAGCATAATGCTTTCTATCTCCATCCATGTTGTTACATATGGTAAGATTTCATTCTTTTTATGGCTGACTAATATTACATTGTATACTTATATGACATCTTCTTTATCCACCCATCAATCCATGGACACTTGGGTTGCTTCCATATCTTGGGTATTGTAAATAATGCTGCTAAAAACATAGGGGGTGCACATATCTCCTTGAATTAGTGCTTTTGTATTCTTTGGTTAAATACCCCATTGTATGATCGCTGGATCATAAAATAGTTCTATTTTTAGTTTTCAGAGGAAACTTCATACTGTTTCCCACAGTGGCTGCACCAGTTTGCATTCCCACTAACAGTGCATCAGTTTTCTTTTGCTCCATGTCCTTACTTACATCCGTTGTTTCTTGTGTTTTTGATTTATCTATTCCAACGAGGTGAGGGGATATATCATTGTAGTTTTGATTTGTTTTTTTCCTGATGATGAGTGATGTTGAGCATCTTTTCATGTGTCTACTTGGCAATCTGGATGACTTCTTTGGATAAACGTCTTTCATGTTTTCTGCCCAGTTTTAAATTGGATTATTTGTTTTTTTGGGTGTTGAGTTGTATAACTTCTTTACATATTTTGGATTAACATAGGTTAGTACCTTTTATCAGATATGCCCTTTGCATGTCATATGTCTTCTCTTATTCCATAAGTTGTCTTTTAGTTTTTCCGCTTGCTTCCTTTGTTGTGCAGGGGCTTTTTATCTTGATGAAATCCCAATAATTTATTTTTACTTGTGTTTCCCTTGCCTCAGGAGACGTATCTAGAAAAAAGCTGCTATGGCAGAGGTCAAAGAAGTTACTGCTTGCGTTCTCTTCTAGGGTTTTTATGGTTTCAGGTCTCACAGTTAGGTCTTTAATCCATTTTGAATTTATTTTTGAGTATGGTGTTTAAAAAAAGTGGTCCAGTTTCATTGTTTTGCATGTTGCTCTCCAGTTTTCCCAACACCATTTCTTGAAAAGACATCTATTTTCCCCTTTGATATTCTTTCTTGCTTTGCCAGAGATTAATTGACTATATAATTGTGGTTCATTTCTGAGTTTTCTATTATGTTCTATTGATTTATGTGTCTATTTTTGTTTTGTGCCAGTACCATACTGTTTTCATTACTACAGTTTTGTAATATAACTTGAAGTCTGGAATTGTGAGGCCTCCCACTTTGCTTTTCTTTTTCCAGGTTGCTTTGACTATTTGGGGTCTTTTTTGTTTCTATACAAATTTAGGATTGTTTGTTCTAGTTCCATGAAAAGTGCTGTTGGGATTTTGCTAGGGATTACATTAAGTGTGTAGATTGTTCTGGGTAATATAGACATTTTAACAATATTTGCTCTTCTTAAAAATATATTTTTTAAAGATTTTATTTATTTATTTGAGAAAGAGAAAGGGGAGAGAGATAGCATGAGTTGGGGGAGAGGTAAAGAGAGAGGGAGAGGCAGACTCCCTGCTGAGCAGGACTGGATCCCAGGACCCTGGGATCATGATCCGAGCCAAAGATAGACACCTGACTGACTGAGCCACCCAGGCACCTTGTTTTTCCGATCCGTGAAAATGGAATGTCTTTTCACTTCCTTGTGTCACCTTGAATTCCATTCATCAGTGTTTTATAGTTTTCAGAGTACAGCTCTTTTACCTCTTTGATTAGGTGTATTCCTAGGTATCTTATTTTTGGTGCAATTGTAAATGGGATTGTTTTCTTAATTTTTCTTTCTGCTGCTTCGTTATTGGTGAATTGAAGTGCAATAGATATCTGTACATTGATTTTGTATCCTATGACTTCACTAAGTTCCTTTATCAGTTCTAGGATTTGGGGGAGGGGGAGTCTTTGGGTTTTCTATAAATAGCATCAGGTCATCTGCAATTATTAAGGCTTTACTTCTTTCTTACCAACTTGGATGGCTTTTATTTCCTTTTTGTTGTCCAATTGCTATTCTAAGTCTTCCAGTACTATGCTGAATAAAAGTGGTGAAAATGGACATCCTTCTCTTGTTTCTGACCATAGGGAAAATCTCTTGTTTTTTTCTCCATTAAGGATGATGTTAGCTATGGATTTTTCATGTATAGCCTTTATTATGTGGGGGTATGTTCCCTCTAAACCTATTTTGTTGATGGTTTTTATCATGAAGAGATGTTGTGTTTTGCCAAATGCTTTTTCTGCATCTCTTGGAAAGATCCTATGTTTCTTATCATTTCTTTTATTTATGTCATGTATTATGTTGGCATAATACAAAAATCAGCATTTTTAATTGAATAAAATCATTTATTTGCTTTTTAAGAAAATATATAAACTGGGAATTGAGAGTATCTTATGAGGAAGTGGCTTATAAGAGATCATTCAAAGCATTAAGAAGACAAACTGAGAAATAGCACCACACATAAACAAAACCAGTTACTTGTCAGGCTCTTATCTAGTGCTTTAAATATCTCCCTACAGTCTTGCAATAACCATATTAAGTAGATTCCACCTACCAGTTTAAAATTACAGGGGCATGTGGGTGGCTCAGTCAGTAAAGCATCTGCCTTCAGCTCAGGTCATGATCCCAGGGTCCTGGGATCAAGCCCCACATCAGGTGCTCTGCTTGGCAGAGAGCTGGCTTCTCCTTCTTCCACACCCCTGCTTGTGCACATGCTGTCTCTCTCTCTGTCAAATAAATAAATAAAATCTTGAAAAAAAATTAAAAAAATTACAACAAGCAAGCCAAATTAAGGCTCTTGATACTATGGTTAATTTGCCAAAAAAAAGTCATGATGTAAATGCACTAAATTTGCACTCCTTAGCTCATGCTTGTTGTTACCCCAAGTGCTTCCAAGTGTTACAGGGCAACACAAGTTGTAACTTTCAAGAAAAAAAAAAAAGATTTGGAGGAATAAGTTGAAGAAGCAAGACATCTGTCTATATATTTTTAGTGTCTGAGACACTAAAATGTTCTAAAATTCTTTTAAGAGGAATGCAAGCAAAAACATTCTCTGTTAAAGTTATGAAAGAGACTGAAAATATACTGCTAAAATTATTCATGAATCATGCTTTAGGAGAAACAAAATAAAAATGACCTATTAACATTTACATGCTTATTAATATAGTTTTAGAAATCAGTCTCAGTTTGTAGGTGTTTTTTTTAATTGTTGGATATACCTTTTTGAAATGTAGAACATCAACAACCACTTAAATATGCATTCATTTAATGCACTCAATAGGTTTCATTTCCTAATTTAAGTTTTCAAAATATTCCCATCATTTTATCTCTGATATATTTATAATTATTTTGATGTAAAAATAAATAAAAATAATTACTTCTGTATAATAGGAAGAGGTATCTAGGTAAAAATTAGTCACAGTAAATTAATTTAAAAAAACAGAGAAAATTATCATTTCATCTGATTTAAAATTTAAACACACACACACACAGAAGACTGCATAAAAGAAAACTGCATAGCAAAATTGATATCTCTGAGTTACCAATAAGAGATTAAATGTATAGATTTAGGCCCCAGATTGCCTGTGTTACATCATTGCATCACTTACCTAAATAATTTTGGACAAATGAATGAATATCCAGCTAACAAATGTGGATAACATTCAATTAAGGGACGCCTGGGTGGCTCAGAGCATTAAGCCTCTGCCTTCGGCTCAGGTCATGATCTCGGGGTCCTGGGATGGAGTCCCGCATCGGGTTCTCTGCTCAGCGGGGAGCCTGCTTCCCCACCCCCTCTCTCTGCCTGCCTCTCTGCCTACTTGTGATCTCTCTCTGTGTCAGATAAATAAATAAAATCTTTAAAAAAGAAAAAAATTATGTGTACATAAGTCTAGTTACATACAGAATGACATCATTTCTAGAAAGCCAAGAAAGAATTTAAAGGAGCATATAAGATATATAGACATTTCTTATGTATTATTTATTACCTATAATGTGATATTACCTATATAAAAACAAAAAGAGGAATTTTATAATAAAATATAATAAATAGTGTGGGTCACCTTTAGGGTGATAAGTAGGTAGAAGGAATAAAAGTAAAGTACTAATGCAAAGATTATTAAATCAGTAGCATTACAGTTTAAAAGTGTGACAGGTTCAGTATTATTTCATTATTACACTTCATCATTCACATGTGTAATATGTATACCTTCCATGTACCAAATATAACATAACAATACACTTGTAATTTTTGCAATAGAGACAACAAAAACAAAAAAGGATAAATAGGACTGCATCAATCTTAAAAACTTTTGTGCACCAAAGGATATAATCAACAGAGTGAAAAGGGAACCTAGGGATGAGAGAATGTATTTGCAAATCATATGCCTAAAAAGAGGTTAATATCCAGAATATATAAAGAACATTTCCAAGTCAACATCAAAATGTGGAATTACTCAATTGAAAAATGGACACAAGGTGTGCCTGGGTGGTTCAGTGGATTGAAGTCCCAGAGTCCTGGGACCGAGCCCTGCATGGGGCTCCTTGCTCAGCGGGGAGCCTGCTCCCCCACCCCACCTGCCTCTCTGCCTACTTGTGATCTCTCTCTGTCAAATAAATAAATAAAATCTTTTAAAAAAATAGAACTACCATTTGATCCAGCACTTTCATTTTTGGAGATGTATCCAAAAGAACTGAAAGCAAGAGCTCAAAGATCTATTTGTAAATAGATCCCATGTTCCTAGCAGTATGATTTAAAATAGCCAAAAGGTGGATGTGATCCCATTGTCCATTCATGGATAAGCAAAATGTAGTATATATATATATATATATACCATGAAATATTATTCAGAAGTGCAATAAGTCAGTCAGAGAAAGACAAATGCCATATAATTTCACTCATATGTGGAATTTAAGAAACAAAATAAATGATCATAGAAAAAAAAAAGGAAGAGACAAACCAAGAAACAGACTTTTAACTATGGAGAACAAAGTGGTGGTTACTGGAGGGGCAGTGGGTGTGAGATGGGCTAAATGGGTGATGGGTATTAAGGGGAGCACTAGAAGTGCTCATGTGGAAGTGATGAATCACTAAATTCTATTCCTGAGGTCTGAATTACATTATATGTTAACTAATTAAAATTTAAATACAAATTTGAAAAAAATAATTTAGTAAAGGAAAAAAGTTTGTTTAAATATATATTATCATTTAACTACCTTTAAAAAGTTTTTAAAGAAAATTTAAATAAATACAAGCCTTAAATTGATGTATCAATAAACCGCTTTATTGTGGTGATCGTTTTGTAATATATGCAAATATGAGAGGCACCTGAGTGGCCCAGTCGGTTAAGTGTCGGACTCTTGAGTTTTGCTCAGGTCATGATCTCTCGGTGAGATCCAGCCCCACGTCAGACTCAATGCTCAAGGAGGAGTCGACTTGAGATTCTCTCCCTCTTCCTCTGCCATTGACCCTGCTCTATCTCTCAAATAAATACATAAATCTTTACAAATATGGAATCATTATGCTCTACACCTGAAACTAAGATAATGTCAATTATATTTCAATAAAAAATTAAGGAAAATAAAGACTTTTTTTAAAAAAAGGAAGGAAATATTGTTACATGTTGCAACAAGGATGAACTCAGAGAGCATTATGCTAAATGAAATAAGCCAGTCATGGAAAGACAAATACTGGATGATTCCCCATATATGAGACACTTAATGTCATGCAAATTATAGAGTCAGAAAGTAGAATGATGGTTGCCAGGATCTGAGGAGGAAAAGGAATGAGGAGTTACTGTTTCAGGGGTATAAAGTTCAAATAACACAAGATACTAAATAAGTTCTAGAGATCTGCTGAACAACATTATGCTATAGTTAACAATACTGTATTGCACATTAAAATTTTTGCTAGGGGATCTCTCATTTATATATCATGTAAATGTCCTTACCACAATGAAATAATTTTTTAAAAAAGGAAAGAGGAAGGAATCCTTTCACATACTACAGCATGGATGAACTTTGAGGAAGATGCTAAGTGAAATAAATCGGTCACAAAAGAGCAAATACTACATGACTCCATGTCTATGAGTTATCTAAAGCAATACAATTTATTGAAAAATAAAGTAGAATTGTGTTTAGTTACCAGGGGCTAGGAGGAAAAAGAAATAGGGCCTTTTTTTTCAGTGTTCCAAGATTTACTGTTTATGCACCACACCCAGTGGAAATAGGGCATTGTTACTGAGTGGGTATAGAGTTTAGTTTTGCAACATCAAGAAATTCTGGAGATCTGTTTCATAACAAATTGAGTACACTTAACAGTACTGAGCTGTCTGCTTAAAAGGAGTTAAGATGGTAATTTTATGTCATATGTTTTGCCACAACAAAAGAAATGAAAAAAAAAAAGAAATTGAATAAGTGAAAAATGAGACTTAAATAAGAGGACATTGCCTTTAAATTATTAAAGCTCTGATTTGCTTATATTTCACATACCTGAAAGAATGAATAGTAAAGAAGTACAAACATAGAGAGGTGAGAGACAGAAAATGATAGGTGATTGACAGATAGATAGGTAATTATTCTGAAACCACAATTTTCTATCTAGCCTAAAGGGCATTTATGTAAGGGAGTGAAGTGAGGAAGAAATATTTTTGGATGCACAAATTCTGAAAATACACTATTTACCCAGACATTCTAGAAGTGCCAGATAACAAATTTTAAAAGGATAATACTGCTTATGACTACAAGTACAATGATGGAGGAGGGCAGGAAGAGGAGAAAAAAGATAAGAAGGGAGAACACACAAACAATAACAACACAAAGTAAAAATAACATGTGTGTATGAACTCCAGAAAAATTTAAAAAAAATTATGACTACATGGAAAATGTCACTAATTATTTCTTATAGTGTCGCCATTAAAATTAATATGATTGTTAAATTAAGGACTTATAAAATAGATGAGTATACTAATATTGGGGAAAATACATGTGATTATGACTGGCTCACTAACACCAAAAGTTCTGGGGTCTGTACTTAATCATTTGAAATGTATGTGGCTAATGTCTTTCTGCAGACAAGAAAAATAATGCTTCTTTATTTCTAACCACAAGACTTCTTCAAAGCTTAGCAACATAAAGCACGTTTCTTCTATTTACATATACAAAAGGAAGCCTGTATATCAGACCAGTTCATTAGCTGAACATCTGCAAGCCATTTTTGCAAAGAGTGAGAAAAATAATTGATTGGAGCCAAATTTGCATTCATAAAAGTTCCAGAGAGTAGTGAAATGCAGCTCATATTTATGACATTAAAAAGAAATCAATTCAAAACTCTTATCATGAATGACTCAAGAATAAATTTTAAAGTTTCCTAAGAAAAAGATAGCATTTTGTTAATGTAAATGGCATGTATAGCACAGCGAAATTCAGAGGGAATGTACATGATCTTATTTCTCCTAAACAAGTCAATAGTAGCTACATCAAAAATAAACAAAATGATGACCATGAATACTTCTAACATAAGCTACCCAACACACCCATAGGCTTATAATGTTTTAAGCCCTCAATTATGCTGTATTGCAAAAGCAAATACTGCTACTATATTTCAGTAATTTCTATTAACTAATGAAGGAACTGCAAAGAAAAATAATTTTAAATACATATCAAGGCAGTACTAGACCAGAAAGTGAGGGGGGAAAGGAAATGGCAAAATACCGAATTAGACAAATACCTATGCAGGAAACCACATACACATAAACAAATATTTCGTTAAATATGGATCCAAAAAGAAAAAGATAACAGTTCCAAATTTTAAAATGTTGGGTAGGGGGGCACCTGGGTGGTTTAGTCAGTTGAGAGTCTGACTCTTGGTCTCTGTTCAGGTTTTGATCTCAGGGTTGTGGGTTTGGACCCTATGATGGGCTCCACAATGGGCATGGAGCCCACTTTAAAAAAAATTGGAAAAAATAAAAATTAAAAAATTAAAAAATTTTTGAAATCTTGGTTAATAAAACATAAGTTACTTGTTTTCATTGTAGAAATATAGAAATGAGAGGTAAAATATTTCAGCGTGTGTGTGTGTGTGTGTGTGTGTGTGTGTGTGTGTACATGCTTCCTAGTCTACTTAACATGGGCTGGGATTTGGACTTAGAGAGTTTTATCAACTCTGTGGAGCAGAGGCATTAACCCCTTTGTCCAAAGTATCAGTTCATTTTTCATTGTCTCTTTGAACAAAATCTCTCAGAATGGCTTGTATCTCAAGGTGTTATATATATTTTTTAATTTAAATTTCAAGTAGTTAATATACAGTGCAATACTGGGGTCTGGAGTAGAATTCAATGATTCATCACTTGCATACAACACCCAGTCTCATCCCAACAAGTGTCTTCTTTCATACCCATCACCCATCCAGCCCCTCCCACACCCACCTTCTTCCATTAACCTTCAGTTTATTCTCTTCCTTAACTCTCTTATGGTTTGTTTCCCTCTCTCTCTTTTTTCCCCTTCTCATATGTTTATCTCTTTTCTTTCTTAAATTCCACATATCAGTGAGATCATATGGTATTCCTCTTTCTCTGACTGACTTATTTCACTAAGCATTACACACACTAGCTCCATCCATATCATTACAAATGCTGAGCTGTCATTCTTTTTGATGACTGAGTAACTGATGAATGATAAAGAAAATGTGATATATATATACATATATATATGTATATGTGTATATACAATGGAATATTATTCAGTCACCAAAGTGGTTACATTTCTAATTATCATTTGGTCTCCTATCTTTCTGTGACCATTTTACCCTTTAGATGTATGCTGGATCAAAACCTGTTGCTTGGTTCTCCTGGCCCTGTTCACAGGCAACAGCTTCTCAATGAAGGGCATCCCAGTGGATAAAATGTGTTTTGTTTTGTTTTTTGTTTTTCTTACCACTTTTCCCATGTGATGAGATTTTGAGCCTCTGATCTCCGTAAGTGTATGTGTTTGTGTTCTGATTTGTGTCCTGATAATCTTTTGGGTGTGGGGATGGAGAATGGCAGGGCAAGGTAAACAACAACATAAAAATCACTGGCTCCAATAACACTATTTTTTTAAAGATTTATTTATTTATTTTTAGGGGGGAGGAGGGGCAACAGAGTTTTAAGCAGACTCCATGCTGAGCACAGAACCAGTCACGGGGCTTGATCACATGACCCTGAAATGATGAGCTGAGCCAAAACCAAGAGTCAGACACTTAACCAACTGAGCCCCCCCAGGTAACCCCCAATAACACTATTTTTTTGTGATGCCATATCAAATCCCCAGACTAGCTCCATGTACCACTTGAGGCTTGCAAGCAATCTGTGGTCAGTCTTTTGCTGTCACACTATCTCAGGCAACAAAAAATTAGAAATTCACATAGTGATGCCACTACTTGCTAGTGCCTCCCCACACACACCAGTTGGCTGATTAGTTCCCTCCTAGGTCCATAAGGGAAGTATCCCACTCTGCAACTTTTGGAGGAGACTTCACAGAATGAGGTAGTTAATATGAAACCCTCAGTCTTTGGATGCTTTGTTACCAATGATTAGGTGAGGTTGTGGTTGTGTGCTTAGGTGGTGGAAACCAGGTAAGGATTCAGATTATGAATTCCATAATTTAGGTTTGGAAGTAATGGCAAAATGGAAACAACTAGTACACAGTGGCTATGGTCAAAACCCAAGCTGACCAGTCAGAGTGGTGCCTTTCCAGGCTGCCTCTGCCTTTGGGGAAATCCATTTAGTGGGCCAAGAGCATCAAATTGCATCTCTAACGCCTGGCGCCAGAGCTCCCCACTCATTGTGCCAATTATTGTAACCATATCACCTTGGGTGAAGTATGACGAGGCCAGACACAGATCAAGAGAAAGAAACCAGGAAGAATTTTAAAATGTTATTACAGTTCTCTGGGGAAGAACACAGTATGCTACATAGGGCCACTGAGGAGGAGCATTGGGGTCAATCTGAGGCAGAGAGAAGGAACTATAGGCAAGTGCCTTATTGTGCTCTCCATGGTAAGGACAGGTGAGGCAGGACAAGTAGGTTTAGGTTTGGCTAACTCAAAGGAATTGGTGGATTCTGGGGCATAGGGTCTATTCCTGGTTGTCTGTTATCTGGGCCTGGGGCAACTAGGGTCGGTGTGTATTCACCAGGAGTGTGAATGCCCAGTTAGGGAAGCGGTTGGGAGTATGGACTTAATGTGTTACTCAAGAAGAGGGACTGACTGGCATTAACCAGGGCCTAAAAACTGGGTCAAGACCACACATGCACCTGTGTGCACATGTGCACATGCACATACACACACACTCAAGCACACACTGCATTGCAATCACACAAAAACTTAGATGATTAGAGGAAAATTTATAGCTATAAATGTCTAGATTAAGAAAAAAGAAAAACTTAAATGGATAAAGGGAGTGGGAGGAATAGGCTTCCAGTTATGGAATGAATAGGTCACAGGAGTGAAAGATACAGCATACAGAATATAACTAGAGAACTTAACAGAGGTCCTGACTGATTGGCATGGAAAGTGGGTAGGATGAGAGGATGAGTGTTCTATATATGATAACACTCAGAGAAATTCCATTCAGAGCCAGGTGTCTGTCAGATATAGCATAAATATTTATCTGTTACATCACTGCCTTGTGACATCTCACAAATCTTTTCTAGACCTCAGTGAGGAGATCCATTGACTTTGGGAAATTTTGCTTTTAGTTACTGACTGTGCAATGGACATAGACGTGTGATGGGGCCTATTATGTGAATTTTCAAGCAAAGCACAGACCAGTTGTCACTGTAAGTGCAGTAAGTCATTGTATTCTATTTTTTCCAGACAAAACATCAGGTTAATGGCACTCCTCCAAGGATAACTTTTCTATACAAACTAGCAGAAACTAAAGCACTATGTGTTACTCATAAATTCTGTAAAATAGAGAAAAAGGCAAAGACATTTCAAAAGGTCTCTCTGCTAGATTTGCATTTTGGAATCACTTAAAATACTTTTTATCCTATTTATCACATTTCAGTGGCTTGTGCACAAATCTGCCATTTACTTTTTAGTGCCTTTACATCATGCAATTCTAAAGGAATGTTCATCTCATAATGTATTCAAATGGCCAGGGACAGCCACTGAGAGGTGAATATGCCATCTAGGTTGTGGTACAAAGTCCTATTAGTTTATGTTTTTCTATGTTCTCTTAGTCAAACTATTTATGGTAGTCAAACAAACTAAAAATCCTATGACCTCCATGGTTTTGTTCTATTGCTATGACACATAGCAGTGTTTGGACTTTAGATTCAAATAAATTGAAACAAGAATCTGTACCTTCAAATCATCAAAATAATCATTATTTAATTCAAGGAAGAGAATATTGTTAGCTCCCCCAAAGCCAATTTGAGACACCTTCTGCGTTATTAGCTTCCTCTTTTCCCAAAAGGTATCCATTTTCCTGACATTTTATAATTATGTTATGTTAGTCACCATATAGTACATCATTAGTTTTTGAGGTAGGGTCCCATGATTCATTATTTGCATATAACACCCACTGTTCATTACAACACGTGCCTTCCTTAATACCCATCACTGGATATTTTCCTGACTTCTATGCTAACTCATTCATTGCTCTTCTTCAGCATTTTACTACAAAGGCATGCATCCTTTAAACTTTAAGTATATTTTGGGGTTATGTTTTAACTCTAGATAAATGAAATAATAAAGTCTGTACTATATTTTACTGCTTTATGTAATAGCATGATTGTTGCACATAGACATATTAATCCATTTCATTACTGTATAGAACTCCATTGTATGAATATACCACAGTAAATTTATAGACTATACTGATAATTATTTTGGGGGGGGTCACTACTTTCTTATCTATTATAAATAATGATACTGTAAACATTCTTGTATACTTTTTATACTGTGCAAGGATGAGCTATTCAGGAATATATACTAATGAGTGGAATTGGTAATAAGATAGATCATACTTGGCTTTAAAAAATAATGTCAAATTTGCAAAATGTTTCAACATTTCAGATTTTCACACAAATGGATGTGAGTTATAGATTATCATCAGCAGTTAGTATTGACAGCCATTTCAATCTTGGCTCTTCTGATAGGGGAGAAATGATATATCGTTGAATTATGAATTTGTGCTTTTCCTGATTACTAATGAAGTAAACACTTTTCGTATGTTGGATATCTTCTTTTGTGAAGAGCATACTCAGGTCACTTTCACATTTTTCTATTAAGGTGTTTATTTTTCTATTACTTATTTGTATAAGTTTTTCATGTTCTGACATGAGCCTTTTTACAATTATCTGTACTACAAATATATTCTCCCATGCTGATTTAACTGTTACTTAATGGTATCTTTTTAAAACTTATTTTATTTAAATTCAGTATCATTAGTTTCAGATGTAGAGTTCAGTAATTCATTGGTTGCATATAACACCCAGTGCTCATTACATCTTATGCCCTTTTTAATGCCTGTCACCCAGTTAACCCATCCCCCCATCCTCCCCCCCTCCAACAAGCCTCAATTTGTTTCCTATAGTTAAGAGTTTCTTATGGTTTGCCTCTCTCTTTGATTTTGTCTTTTTTTAAATTTTCCCTTCCCTTCCCCTATGATTCTCTGTTATGTTTCTTAAATTCCACGTATGAGTGACACTATGTGATAACAGTCTTAGTCTTATTGACTTATTTCGCTCAGCATAATACCCTCCAGTTCCAACCACATTGATGTAAATGGTAAGGTTTCATCCTCTTGATAGGATGAGTAATACTCCATTGTGTCTATATACTGCATCTTCTTTATCCATCCAAGGACATCTGGACTCTTTCCATAATTTGGCTCTTGTGGACATTGCTGCTGTAAACATTGGGGTGCAGGTACCCCTTTTGATCACAACGTTTTTACCTTTTGGGTAAATCCTAGTAGTGCAATTGCTGGGTCATGGAATAACGCTATTTTTAACTTCTTAAGGAACCTCCATCCTGTTGTCCAGAGTGGCTGCACCAGCTTGCATTCCCACCAACAATTTAAGAGTGTTCCCCTTTCTCCACAACCTCACCAACATCTGTTGTTTCCTGTGTGTTAATTTTAGCCATCTTGACTGGTGTGAAGTGATATCTCATTGTGGTTTCAGTTTGTATTTCTCTAATGCCGAGTGATGTTGAGCATTTTTTCATGTATCTGTTGGCCATTTGTATGTCTTCTTTGTAGAAATGTCTGTTCATGCTGTCTGATCATTTCTTGACTGGATTATTTGTTTTTTGGGGGTGTTAAGTTTGATAAGTTCTTTATAGATCTTGGATACTAGCCCTTTATCTGATAAGACATTTGCAAATATCTTCTCTCATTCTGCCAGTTGTCTTTTGGTTTTGTTGACGGTTTCCTTTGCTGTGCAAAAGAGCTTTATCTTGATGAAGTCCCAAGAGTTCATTTTAATGGTGTCTTTTGATGAAGAGAATTTCTTTTACTTAATATAGTTTAAATTATCAAACTTTTTACTTCATAATTAATAAAGTTTCCCCAAATCCATGTCCATGAATGTATTCCCCCATATTTAATTCTGATACATTATTTTCTTACCTTTCTCATTTCATTCTAAAATCAGTCTGAAAATGATTTTTGATGTGAGGTGAATTTTCACTTTTTAAAATGGTATTTTCAAAGACTCTACTACCACCATGTGAAAAGACTGCTCAGTAGTTTCAAATTGTGATATATAGTGTGTCCAAATGTGACTGGACCTACTTATGAACACTATTTTTTTTTCATTGATCTGTTTGTCAATTCTTACCCTAACACTACACAGTATTATACTAGTCTTATTTAGAGCTTCATAACTGGGAAAACAAGCCATTTTCAAGCAGTAAGTAGCCATTCATGGCTAATCCCTTTCCATATAATTTGTAGAATCAGCTTGAAAAGTTGCACATGTCATTATTGACATTTCTACTGGCATTGTCTTGAATATTTTTGGAATATTGTTTTCTAAATCTTGAATGCCATATATTCTTTTTACTTAGTTACATAATTTCTCTCAATAGTGATTTCTCATTTTCTGTGAACAAAGTTTGTGCTTTTTTGTTAAACTTATTAAAAAGAATTTATGTTTCATAGTATTGGAAAATATAATTTTGTCTTTTATTGCAAAAATATAATTATAGATAGATAGATAGATAGATAGATAGATAGATAGTGGTAGTTATTTTCTATTCTGAAGTTACTGGAAGTTTATTATTATTTCAGTGCAAGATTCAGCAGTGACCAGCTATTGTATTTGTTTATCAGGATACTTTGGTCTCCTTTACTTTGGAACATTTCCGCAGACTGACTATTGCTTTTATGATATTATGATATTTTAAAGAAAACAAATTTTCCCTTTCTTTAATAGAATGTTTTATTTGTGTTTGTCTACTGTTTCCTTGTGGTTGCATTTCCAGGCCAGAACACTACATGGGTGATATTGGCTTCACAGATATAGGGACCCAATGTCCATCTTCTCCTCATTGGTTATATTTCTGATTTCTGTGCTTGCAATAAATAAGCAATCTATGGGTAGATAGTGTAAGGACATGAAACATCCTGACTATTATTTAAATGTATTCTCATACTTAGCATCCATTGATGATTATTATTTGGACTTTGCCACACATCATGCTTGTAACATTATGGTGTTTCATATCCCACATTTCCTTCACATTTACCAGTTGCACTAAGGGGCTCATAAACAAGTCTTCTTTTGTCCTTCATTTATTTTTTTGTTTATTAATTACTGATTGACTTATTTACATATGTGTTAATTATTGTGGATTTTTTCATGGATTTTCTTCTCTAAAGGTCTATAATATATCAATCTTCTTAATTATTTTGGATTTAAAATTTCCCCATGTATGGTCAATGAAAGCTCTTTTGTCCTTGTGACATGCTTCCTCTCTCTCTTACTCTCTCTCTCTCACACACACACACAAACACTCACACACATATCCTAATTTTCTGGGGTAACAAGATCTTCCAGGCTAATCTAATGCTTACATTGCCACTTCTAATACATTTATAATGATAGTTATCCTTTCATTCATTGTTAAATAATTATCCTGATATTCTATTTCTTGCATCAATTTTGGTAAATTCTACTTTTCAAACTGTCATTAGCACATAGAATTTTAGTAGTATTATATCTCCACTATGAATTTATATTTCAAAATTATGGAGTGACTTGCTTTATATATAGGAGTACTTTGCCTTAAGTTTATTTTTCTGATTTTGATAGCTCTAAGCTAGTTCCTTCCTCTTAATGTATATATGGAATACTTTTCCATATAATTTGTTTTACCTTTCTGTTTATTGCATTTTATATGTGTTAATTCTTAAAAAACAAAACCAAAACAAAATTGTATCCCATTGGGTCCATTTTTAAATTCAGTCTGACTTCAGTGGATGGAAATACTCTGCTTCTGACTTAGAGGAATACTCAAACACAATAATAACACAACACCATTGTTATAGTGGAGTTTATGTGGTACCTATCTACCCTGTTCATATAACTTTAAAAACTACATTTATAGTCTATTTATCCTGGACAACTATCTTTAACATGGCCCCACAAGTGGTTAAGCTGTGGATATGGAGGGTTCTTTTACATTGTATCCACCTTGAGTTTTATCCATTCCAAGGCTATCCATCTTGGCCATATAAGTCTTTGCTTTGGAATTAGAAACGAGGACTATGAAGAAGATGCCATATCTTTGTTCATGGCATCTTAAATAGACTTTTACATTAAGGGTTCATGCTAAGACTACGTAATTTTATTTTAATGTAGTTGGGTATAGATTATTTAGATATGTTTGCTTCCTCTTAAAATTTTTAACTCTATTAAACTTTAGAATCATAGGGGGAAAATCACTAGCTTATTGGGGATTTGTTCCTGTATAGTAAAAAAAAATGAAAGCAACAATTTAAAAGAGGGCAGGAATCCAGTTGTAGAAAAAAAAATAAATGATAAAGTAAACCAAAGTATTTTTAATTGTACGAGCTATTTGGAGTCATTAAAACAATGTTCCCTCTTTTACTGATCTACTGGTTTGGTGTATTAATACAGGGCAGATTTCAATTTTATGCCTAGAAGCTAGATGAGATCATATTTAAAATCCCTCACCCTTAGCAAAAAAGTGCTTTGTTTGCTAAATGGGTGGAATGGCATTGAACAACTTTAAATGGAAGAAGGCCATTCTGCAGTCATAGATGAGTATTATACAAAGAATAAAGAATGCTCTAAGATAAATTAGGCATTGGAACAGGTAAAAGTAATGCATTCAGTTTAAAGAAACATGTACCTATTTATTCAAGGGCCATAGACCAGCCAGCATCTATGAAAAATTTTCAAGTACAAGCACAGTGTGCTGCAACTCTGATTGGCTGTCCAGTCATAATTATAGACAACATTCTAATTGTCTCAACATGAGCAGATAACATTCCTTTTCCATGAAATAGAGAACAGGGGGATCTATTGCTATGCTGTGTGAATCCTATGAAGTTAATTCTAATTAAAATATGATGCATGATTAATTATAAGTGCAATAACTATTTTTAGTATTGTGAGAGCAACTAATAAGGAAAAGACAGAGGTTCTAAATGTGCTGAGGATTGGGAAAGTAAAAAAAAATATATCAGAAGAGAACGCTGACAGGAAAAAAAAGTTTACAATCATATTTAAGGGCATTCTCCAAAAGAGTGATTGCTAAAATTTTCCCATCAGAAACCTTGAGTTGTGCAAAATATCAATTTATAATGCAAAGAGGAGTATAGAACTCTATACCAGCATCCTGAAGCAAAACTGAAGCACAATATGTCTGGACAATGTAAATGAAAGAAAAGAATATATTTCAGTTATGTACATTTGGCACTCTGAGAGATATTTTAATCATATTATCTAATCTTAGATCAACAATATTATAAGGAAGTAATTAATATTCTACAGAACTATTTTCTAGTTTTTCTACAAATGTGATATTTTTATTATTAGATTTAGAACATACACAACAACTTAAAACAGTCAATTTCTCCCATATATAGGTGCAATTATAATTACACACACATTATGATTAAATGATTATAGTCTTAAAGAGGATAGGTAAACAGACAACAGATACATTTAGCTGGTGCTTTTCTGTAACATAAAATGATATCTGACTTTATGTTCTCTATTCATCCTATCCAATGGTTCACTAAAATACACAAAACACAAAATAAGGGAGAGAAGGTAAGAAAGGAAAGGAAAATAAATTAAATACAATAAATTTTATGTTTTATATTTAATTTTATAAAACAAAAACAAAACTAAGAGAAAAGCTAATATAAGATACTGGGAGATATCTCCCCTAATTTCAGGTGAATTAACCAAATTGAATAAAAGCTATTAAAACAGCATATAAAGGACTATGGAAATATAGTGCCCCATCCCTGGGCCTAAAGTTCCTGATCACCTATCAACTAGAAAGATAAGGAATGAGTAGGAAGTCAGAATCTATTAAGATGGGAAACACAGTGATAGGCTTGAAGGACATACAGAGTTCACTACAGTAAAGCATTGATAAAATAAGAGAAGGGAGTCTGGCATATTTTTGTATACAATATGGAAAAACTTGACCACAATGAAGATTACCATAAAAATAAAGTTTTATATTTAAATTGATAGGTAGAAATAAGAAATTTTGCAGAGTCATAGGGTAGCTCTATTTTTAATTTCTTAAGGAATCTCCACACTGTTTTCCAAAGTGGCTGCACCATCTAGCATTCTCACCAATAGTGTAAGAGGGTTCCCCTTTCTCTACATCCTTGCACTACTGGGTATTTACCCCAAAGATACAGATATAGTGAAAAGAAGGGCATCTGTACCCCAATGTTCATCACAGCAATGGCCACAGTTGCCAAACTATGGAAAGAACCAAGATGCCCTTCAACAGACAAATGGATAATGAAGATGTGGCCCATATATACAATGGAGTATTATGCCTCCATCAGAAAGGATGAATACCCAATTTTTGTATCAACATGGATGGGACTGGAAGAGATTATGCTGAGTAAAATAAGTCAAACAGAGAGAGTCAAGTATTATATGGTTTCACTTACTTGTGGAACATAAGGAATAACACAGAGGACAATGGGTGATGGAGAGGAGAAGTGAGTTTGGGGAAATTGGAGGGAGAGACAAACCATGAGAGACTGTGGATTGAGAAACAAACTGAGGATTTTGGAGGGGAGGGGAGTAGGGGGTTGGGTGAGCCTGGTGGTGGGTATTAAGGAGGGCATGTATTGCACAGAGCACTGGGTGTGGTGCATAAACAATGAATTTTGGAACACACACACACAAAATTAAAATATTTTTTAACCATTATTTAGGTATAATTGATGTACAAAAAATTGTACATATTTGATGTATATAAATTGATGAGTTTAGAGACAAGTGTATACTCATAAAACCATCACCACAGTCAATGGTGTAAATATACCAAAGCTCCAAATATTTCCTCTCATCTTCTGTGTGTGTGTGTGTGTGTGTGTGTGTGTGTGTGATAAGGACACCTAACATAAGCTCTAACTTCTTAGCAAATTTTAAACAATAAAATATTGTGAAATATAAGCACTATGCTGTACAGAAGATCTCTAGGACCTCTGGAACCTATTTATCTTGCATAATGGAAACTGAATCCTTTGACCAATATCAATCAATTTTTCTAATTCCCAGGTAACTAACACTTGACTTTGTGCTGCAATGACTGTAACTATTTAGATTCCTCATCTAAGTGGGATCATTCAGTATTTTTTCTTCTATGTCAGGCTCAATTACATTAGCATATCCTCCAAACATTCATGCTGTTTGCAGATGGCAGGATTTCTCTTTTTTGATGGCTGCATCATATTCTATTTATATTTAGAATATTATACATGTTATACATATATACATATGCATATTATACATATTTAGAATACTATATATATTATATGGTGTATATTTTATATTACATATTATTTTTTTATTCATTCATCAGTTGATAGACACTTGGGCTATTTCCATAGCTTGTCTATTCTTGATAATGCTGCTATAAATATCAGGGTGCCTTTATCCTATCTATATTTTTGTATAGATACCCAGTAGTGAAATTGCTGGGTTGTAGAGTAGTTCTATTTCTAAGTTTTTGAGGAACCTCCATACTGTTCTCCAGAGTGGCTGGACCAGTTTGCATTTCCATCAACAGTGTAAGATGATTCTGACAGGTATAGTGTGGCATCTCATCCTACTTTTGATTTATATTTCCCTGATAAGGAGTGATGTTGAGTATCTTTTCATTTGCCTGTTAGCCATCTGGATGTCTTCTTTGGAAAAGTGTCTATTCAAATCTTCTGCCCATTTCTTAACTGGATTATTTGTTTTTTTTTTTCAGTGCTGAGTTTGGTAAGCTCTTTATAGATTTTGGATACTAATCTTTTATCAGATATGTCATTTGAAAAATATCTTCTCCCATTCCATTGGTTGCCTTTGAGTTTTGTTGATTGTTTCCTTTATTGTGCAGAAATTTTTATCTTGATGAAGTCCCAGTAGTTCATCTTTGCTTTTGTTTCTTTTGCCTCTGGCAATGTATCTAGTAAGAACTTGCTGCAACCAAGGTTAAACCAAGGTTGATGCCTGTGTTCTCCTCTAGGATTTTTATTGTTTCCTGTCTCACATTTAGGTCTTCATTCATTTTGAATTTACTTTTGTGTTTGGTGTAAGAAAGTGGTCCAGTTTCATTCTTCTGCATGTTGCTCTCCAGTTTTCCCACCACCACTTGTTCAAAAGACTGTCTTTTTCCCTCCAGATGTTCCTTTCCTATTTGTTGAAGATCAGTTGACTGTAGAGTTGTATTCTCTTTCTTTCTCCTCTCCTCCTCTTTTATCTTTTCCCAAATTATTTGGTTTCAGTGAAATCTGTTCCTAGAAAAATCATCATCAGTGTTAAAAGATCCTAAAAGTTCAGTCTTTCCTAGGAAAAATGAAGATAAAGGCAAAGTTTTCATCATTTCAGAGACTCTAGTAAAACTGAATAAGAACTTATTTAATTATTACTTAATAAATATACATTCCCTGGAGAATCAAATATTTTAAATATCAGATATATAAGAGCATAGACATACAAAGACAACTTGGAAGTGAAGATAATCTAGCTTAACTGCAAGATTTTTGTAAATAAGATTAGAGTGCTCTAGGAAAAGGATGTTACTTGTTTATTAGTAGGTTCTTTATGAAACCTGAATTAGAGACCAAACCTAACTCTTAAGTCCAGTTTGTTTATTCTTTTCCATAATACCATGCTCTGTCTTTTTATCTATACTTGCTTACTTAAGTAAAAATGTAATTAAATATTAAAAATATTAAATATTTTGGAAATTCCCAGGGTTATTATTTTTATTACACCTCCAGTCACAAGGTAGAGACAGTATTCAGACCAAGTTGAGATTAGTACTTAAATGTGCATCTTTAAAAATGGGATAATATCTCTTTTACAGTGGGCCAGCCAACCACAGACTTTTCTGGGATGAATTATTGGGAAAATCTGTGGTTGTTGATCTATGGTCCACAGTATGCAAGACTGTTTGTTTTAATGAGGGAGGAGTGATCTACATGTACGGTTGGATGCTTGCAGGGAGCTGAACCAATACATCTTTCTCAAAGGAAAATGAGGAAAAAGCAATCTATCAAAACTACTTGACAGCCACCTGATCAATGTGCCATATTTGTTTAATAAAGACATTGTGGTTAGTCCATTCATAACCATCCATTTTCCATAGACATACAAAATTTCCCAACTTTGCCTTTGCCTACAGTGGGGCCTGGAGCAATTAATGTGCAGCTTAGGTGAGCCCTACTGCTGAGCAGAGCTAATCAGGGAAGTGTTTTCTGAAGACACAGAATTCTGAGCTCGCCATGTCTGATTAAGGTTAATGGTAATCATGCATATCAGTGTCATGTTATTTGTTCTTTTGGAAGGCCTGATATTATTTGTATAAATAGCACTATCTAAAGGTTATAATCCACAGTTTGCATTTAAATTGAGGTGCATTTTTTCCACAATTAAAAAAATAAGCTTGGAAATATGTACCTTATGGAAAACCTTTTTATTCACCTTTCCCCCCCCCCAAACAGGCTTTTGTGGCAAAAATTGCATCCATTTTGAACAATGACATGGTTTTATTTTCTATTTTCTTGGGTTGCATGGCAAGGTGACAGGGGAAGGGAGAGATGAAGGAGGTAGAATTTGTTTAAAACGTCTTGTGATAGATGCCATAGAGTTTTAAAGATGATTCATTTAGTTTGTATAATGACTGTGTAACATAAACATTGTTCCTTCAACTTACAGAATGGAAATTAAGTCTTAGCTTAATTACTTGACCACATTCACACAGCTCTGGAGTGCTAGCGCCAAGGGGAAAACTGAACTTTGTTTACTCCACACATCTCGGTGTTTAGATCCTGGATAAGACTCTGTATCAGAACAACAGGCCGGGGCTTTTTCTTACTGGTTGTCTGGTATTGCACAAATCACCAAATTTCTCTGAGCCTTGGTTTAAGCTACTGATGCTAAATAATTGATTTCCTTATCTTGTGTCATTGACCCACTTCCAAGAAATCTGTACCTGAGCTTTCTCTTCTGTAAAATTGGAATAATTATAGATTTCACCTTATAGGCTTGTTATGAGCACTGTGTTGGCATAGGTAAAACATTTAAAGGATTCCTAATATATTGCAAGTCAATGTAGGTGCCACAATTATTGTTAAGGTGAAAGGTAATATGTGGTACACGCAGAGCATAGCAAAAGGAATATCAGTATTGATAATTATGAATCAATAGTAACAGTGGTAACAGTCATGGCAGCAGTAACAGTTGAGTACCCTATTACAATTATTATTATTAACACTGATAGAGTAGTCCTGGTAAATCAAGGGCTCCAGTCTAATAAGTGTACTATGGCAATACATTTGCTGGGGGCAAAATTTGAATAGTGAATAACTTTTCCACTATATAGATAACTAATTCAGAATTTCTGGGTATGAACTGATGATGGTTTAATAAATTCTTCCATTAGGCTTGAGAATATGACTGTATGATTGTGCCTTAGTTTCATTTTCTTTCCAATTATTTTTTTTCACTTTGCCATCAGTCTGATCTTTCACATATGTAAATTTTATCATACTCTTCATGTATTTCTGTGTCTTCTGATAATGTCTCCACTGAATTTATGAGACTGTTTCTGTTCTTCCTAAAAACTGCTTTTTCCTCCCTGTGTTTCTGAGAACTGTCCAATAGATCAGATAGAATTTCTTTTAAAAAAAACTTAAATGATATATCATGTATAAAATATAGGTGTGTATGGCATGTCTGTTGCATTCTATTCTTAATTTTTATTAGGCAAAAAAAACAAAAGTAGATGAACTCTCATCCTGATTTAATGATGATTGCAATTGTACATGCCATGTTTCTTTCAAATTTCTGTACAATTCCTCTGAGTCTGAAAAATCTGAAGAGTAGTTCCCACATTTGGATTTGATTTCCCAATTCACTTTCTACTAGGGTAACTTTATAGATAGCTGTGTTGGATTTGGCTTTCCGCTTGTTTATGGATATGTTTTGTAACTGTGGGTAGGTAAAGAATGAAGATGACTGAAATAAACATTCACATTGTAGCAAACATTCTGACACTGATTAATCTCCGTACTCAGAGGTAACTACAGCTTACCCTATGCCAGGCTTAGTTGTTGTGGATTGTTTCCACTCTCCTTATTCTCCTCTCTGCCTGTACAATGCAGTAGGTGGCTGCTTCTTATTTCTCCAGGATTAATATCGCTGGAAATAAAAAGCCAAACAAGCTTTACTTTTCTGTTGTTCTCTTGAACCAACCTGCCTCACATGCTTATTTTCTCCTACATTCAAATACTGATCATACTATTTGGAAAGTCAATTAGCTCAATTCTTACCTAACAGAGATAGATCAGTACATGTTCCAGAATGACTCCTAAAAAATGCTAAAATTATATCTTCATTTTCTCTCTCTTGTAACTTTCAAATAAAACACATTCCCAGGTCTCCATCAGACTAAAACCAAATGAACCTTTCAGGCTTCCTGTACATTCAATTTATGACTTTAATTTTCACCTTCTTTTCCCCATGATGTTTTGTTTTTTAATCAATTATTTACTTGTTTCTAATTTTAATCATACTTAGCAAGCTGACTTTTACTTCTACCTTACTCCTGACAATGCTGTTTTACATGTCATAGAGCTATCATTTTTATGCAACTTTGAGGCCACTCATTGTTCTAACCTCTCCCTTAGAAAGTCCTTTCCTCCTTCAGCTTCTCACTTTATTACACCAGCCCCCTCCCACCCCCTCCCTTATTCTAAAGGAAAACTGTCTACAGCAGTGATGGCAAAGAGATCCTCACCTCCAGAGAAAAGGTTGCATACTGCAAGCTTATAATTCAATCAAGTATACAGACCCTTCTTAGAGGAGAGATTGGAAAAACCATTCAACGCTACTTAACTTGAGAAAAAATGTTGGTTGAAAAAATGGCGGTTGTAGCATGTGTAATGATTTTATCAATCTGTCTAAATATGCAAAAGGAGTACCTGGGTGGCTCAGTGAGTTAGGCATCTGACTCTTGATTTTGGCTCAGGTAATGAATTCAGGGTCATGAGATGGGTTCTGTCCCTCTTCCTCTCCCTCTGCCCCCCCACTCTCCAATAAATAAAATAAATCTTTTAAAATAATAAATATTCCCCCAAATTTACATTTACTCTAAATATATGCAACAGGAATATAAAAGATTGAGAACATGTAATTATCTTTTTTCTTCCCCCAAATATCCTTAAATATGTAGTAGAAGAATATCAGCCCAAAAGGAAGCAGAAAGACAACAGCAGGCATAATTATTCATTACCTTCTTTTTAAGAAAAGTAGGCAAGTGATGCACAAACCAAGTGGTTTCCTGGGAGATTCGGGGAAGAATGAAACTAAATACCCCTGCAGAGCCATGAAGAGTCTCAACATTTTGGTACCCACTGCAGGAGAAGATGAGGTGAAGAACAGAGTCAAAAACCAGGGATTGGATGGAAAGAATGCATAAGCAATACATATTGCTGAAAATGAAAAACAATCTTCACATGATCTCTGTGAGCTAGATCATATTAGAATTCCCATTTATAGATAAAAAATTACAGATGAATTGGTTAAATAACTTGCTCAGGATTAAATATCGAAAAAGTGGTAAACTGATTTTCAGATGGGAATAGCCTGGCTCCAAGCACCAGGTTTGGTGTTCCTACACCCACTGCAGCAAAAGGTCACACGCACATACAACTTACCTACCAATGCAAAATAGTGCAAAATAGTGCATGGCTTAAAGGTATAGAGAAAAAGGGAAATGTATAAATATCTCTCAAACATAAAAACTTATCCAAACAATTATAAATTTGATCACAAAGAATAAATTCACCAAATGAAATTTTGGATAAAAAGAAAGGGATGTCTTACTCTTTCAGATATCAAGACATATCATAAAATGAAAGTCATTACTGGATATGATAAACATATTTGACTTAACACATTGGAATGTAAAAAGGACCAAAAACAAATAAAAATATATAAATATATGATCCCTAGATTTTGAACCATTGCATATCAGCAGTTCCTGAGAGATGGAGTTACAGTAAGTGCATCTTGTAATAATTGCATAAATGGAAACTGCCTTATGTATGCAGCAGGCCATGATGAGTTATCACTTCTGACAGCATAACTGTTGCATCAGAGAAACAATAAAACTTAAGAACCAATGATAATGGGTATTAAAATAGCATTCTAAACAAATCAAGAAAAGAAAGATAATCTAATAAATGATGTTGAGATATTTAATTATCAAGAATATCCATAAAGAGTTCAATTTAAGAATTAGAACATAAAAACTACCAAAATTAGAAGATGAAAATAAAACTTTGAATTAGGATGGCAAAGAGCTTTCTTAAAAGAAAAAAGAAGAAGAGAAAATGAAGTATAAAGGAAAAGTAGGAAGCATAAAATAGATGAGACATAAAATCGTGTTACAATTTTTCTCAAAGTGGATACATTTTATTACCAAAAGTATATGATTCCAAAAATACAAGAAAACCGTGATGCATTAAATTACCTTCCATATATAACACTCAAAACATTTCTACACCTTTGCATAATTAGTCGTATATGGAAAAAATTTTGAAACCAGAATTTTTCCTAAAACATAGCCTTTTAGTTTTATTATGTCTACACATTCCTCTGCATGAGTTTTAAAGACTGGAAATCACATGCATACACACATTTACACATACATACACACACAAAATGTGTGTAATTTATTTATTTATTTATTGGAGAGAGAGAAAGAGCAGAAGACCAGAGGGAGAGGGACAAGCAGACTGCTCTGAGGATAGAGCCTGACGCAGGGCTCAATCTCAGGACCCTGAGACCATGACCTGAGCCAAAACCCAAAGCCCATTGCTTAACCGGCTGAAGCACCCATGCCTCCCTAAGACAGCACTTCTTCCTGTAGGCCTAGAAATCGTTCAAAAGCAAAACGTAGAATGAAAACCTGGGAATTATCATTTTAGTGAAACCGGGTGACCGAATCCACAGATTTCGAAATGCATACACATTAAAACCTGCAAAAAGTAACTCAACTGGGAATAAGTAACAAAAACACAGAGTAGTGAGAGGGTCTAAATGAGGGCAGATCGAAGTGCCAGCATTTATGTATTTCTGTGGTGGCAGGTTGCAGAGATGTTTCTTTTGGGTAACATTTGGGAACATTGATTTCTTTCACAATCAATGATAAAGTAGGAATCTGCACAATGTAAAGGCAATCTAAGAACAATAGTGATGGAAATATTTGCTTTAAAAAGATGATGACAATAGACTTTTCATTAGAAAGGTGTGCCATAGAGAAGATAAAACTTTCCAAATCGTTTGCCAGGAATATATAAAAATTTCATGTCACAGTTGCCTTTAAGAAGGAAAGTTCAGAAAACAAGATCTCAAGACAGGGATGACAGGAGAACAAGAGGAGATGAAACATAAATTAGCACAACTTAGGAAAGAAAGAAATGAAACCATCCCAGAAATGAGGAGAAAAAAAAATCACAAGCACACCAGAAAATACACACTGTGGAAAATACAGCATGAAACCTGGGAAGGAGGTGAAAAAAATGATAGGGAAAAGAGTTGGAAAACATTAGGGAACTAGAGAACTGGCATACAGAAGAATCTTCCTCCCCGAGAGGAAAACCACAACAAGAGAGGAGGACTAATATTTAAAAGTGTATTAAAAATTCTTAGAGCTTCAATCTCCTTACTGGTTATGGCCCTATTCAGGTTTTCTATTTCTTCCTGGTTAAGTTTTGGCAGTTTATATGTCTCTAGGAAAGCATCCATTTCTTCCAGATTGTCAAATTTGTTGGCATAGAGATACTCATAATATGTTCTTATGATTGTTTGTATTTCTTTGGTGTTGGTTGTGATCTCTCCTCTTTCATTCATGATTTTATTTATTTGGGTCCTTTCTCTTTTCTTTTTGATAAGTCTGGCCAGGGGTTTATCAATCTTATTAATTCTTTCAACGAACCAGCTCTTAGTTTCGTTGATCTGTTCTACTGTTTTTTTGGTTTCTATTTCATTGATTTCTGCTTTGATCTTTATTATTTCTCTTCTCCTGCTGGGTTTAGGCTTTCTTTGTTGTTCTTTCTCAAGCTCCTTTAGGTGTAGGGTTAGGTTGTGTATTTGAGACCTTTCCTGTTTCTTGAGAAAGGTTTGTACCGCTATATATTTTCCTCTCAGGACTGCCTTTGCTGTGTCCCACAGGTATTGGACCATTGTGCTTTCATTATCATTTGTTTCCATGTTTTTTTTTTCATTTCTTCTTTAATTTCCTGGTTGACCCATTCATTCTTTAAAAGGATGCTGTTGAGTCTCCATGTATTTGTGCTCTTTCCAAATTTCCTCTTGTTACTGAGTTCTAGCTTCAGAGCATTGTGGTCTGAAAATATGCAGGGAAGGAGATTGAAACAGCCATCAAAAGTCTCCAAACAAACAAAAGCCCAGGGCCAGATGGCTTCCCAGGGGAATTCTACCAAACATATAAAGAAGAATTAATTCCTATTCTCCTGAAACTGTTCCAAAAAATAGAAACAGAAGGAAAACTTCCAAACTCATTTTATGAGGCCAGCATCACCTTGATCCCCAAACCAGACAAGGATCCCATCAAGAAAGAGAATTACAGACCAATATCCTTGATGAACACAGATGCAAAAATTCTGACCAAAATACTAGCCAATAGGATCCAACAGTACATTAAAAGGATTATTCACCACGACCAAGTGGGATTTATTCCAGGGCAGCAGGGTTGGTTCAACATCCGCAAATCAATCAATGTGATACAGTACATCAACAAAAGAAAGAACAAGAACCATATGATACTCTCAACAGATGCTGAAAAAGCATTTGACAAAGTGCAACATCCCTTCCTGATCAAAACTCTTCAAAGTGTAGGGATAGAAGGCAATATTATCAAAGTCATCTATGAAAAACCCACTGCAAGTATTATTCTCAATGGAGAAAAACTGAGAGCTTTTCCGTTAAGGTCAGGAACACGGCAGGGATGTCCGTTATCACCACTACTATTCAACATAGTACTAGAAGTCCTAGCCTCAGCAATCAGACAACAAAAAGAAAGTAAAGGCATCCAAATCGGCAAAGAAGAAGTCAAACTATTGCTCTTTGTAGATGATATGATACTATATGTGGAAAACCCAAAAGGCTCCACTCCAAAACTGCTAGAGGTTGTACAGGAATTCAGTAAAGTGTCAGGATATAAAATCAACGCACAGAAATTAGTTGCATTTCTTTACACCAACAACAAGACAGAAGAAAGAGAAATTAAGCAGTCAATCCCATTTATAATTACACCCAAAAACCATAAGATACCTAGGAGTAAACCTAACCAAAGAGGCAAAGAATCTATACTCAGAAAACTATAAAGTACTCATGAAAGAAATTGAGGAAGACACAAAGAAATGGAAAAATGTTCCATGATCATGGATTGGAAGAATAAATATTGTGAAAATGTCTATGCTACCTAAAGCTATCTACACATTTAATGCAATGCCTATCAAAATCCCATCCAATTTTTTTCAAAGACATGGAACAAATAATCCTAAAATTTATATGGAACCAGAAAAGACCTTGAATAGCCAAAGGAATATTGAAAAAGAAAGCCAAAGTTGGTGGCATCACAATTCCAGACTTCAAGCTCTACTGCAAAGCTGTCATCATCAAGACAGTATGGTACTGGCACAAAAACAGACACATAGATCAATGGAACAGAAGAGAGAGCCCAGAAATAGACCCTCAGCTCTATGGTCAACTAATCTTCAACAAAGCAGGAAAGAATATCCAATGGAAAAAATACAGCCTCTTCAACAAATGGTGTGGGAAAATTGGACAGCCACATGCAGAAAAATGAAATTGGACCATTTCCTTACACCACACATGAAAATAGACTCAAAATGGGTGAAGGACCTCAACGTGAGAAAGGAATCCATCAAAATCCTTGAGTAGAACACAGGCAGCAACCTCTTCGACCTCAGTTGCAGCAACTTCTTCCTAGGAACATCGCCAAAGGCAAGGGAAGCAAGGGAAAAAATGAACTATTGGGACTTCATCAAGATCAAAAGTTTTTGCACAGCAAAGGAAACAGTCAACAAAACCAAAAGACAACTGACAGAGTGGGAAAAGATATTTGCAAACGACATATCAGATAAAGGGCTAGTACCCAAAACCTATAAAAAGCTTAGCAAACTGAACACCCAAAGAACAAATAATCCAATCAAGAAATGGGCAGAGGACATGAACAGACATTTCTGCAAAGAAGACATCCAGATGGCCAACAGACACATGAAAAAGTGCTCCACATCACTGGGCATCAGGGAAATACAAATCAAAACCACAATGAGAGACCACCTCACACCAGTCAGAATGGCTAAAATGAACAAGTCAGGAAATGACAGATGCTGGCGAGGATGTGGGGAAAGGGGAACCCTCCTACACTGTTGGTGGGAATGCAAGCTGGTGCAACCACTCTGGAAAACAGCATGGAGGTTCCTCAAAACATTGAAAATAGAGCTACCTTATGACCCAGCAATTGCACTACTGGGTATTTACCCTAAAGATACAAACGTAGTGATCCAAAGGGGCTCATGTACCCGAATGTTTATAGCAGCAATGTCCACAATAGCCAAGTTATGGAAAGAACCTAGATGTCCATCAACAGATGAATGGATAAAGAAGAGGTGGTATATATATACAATGGAATACTATGCAGCCATCAAAAGAAATGAAATCTTACTATTTGTGACGACATGGATGGAACTAGAGCATATTATGCTTAGTGAAATAAGTCAACTGGAGAAAGACAACTATCACATGATCTCCCTGATATGAGGAAGTGGAGATGCAACGGGGGTGGGGGTTAAGGTGGTAGGAAAAGAAAAAATGAAACAAGATGGGATCGGGAGGGAGACAAACCAAAAGAGATTCTTAATGTCATAAAACAAACTGAGGGGGTGGGGGGGGAGAGGGTTTGGGAGAGGGTGGTGGGGTTACATTATATGTTTAAATAAAAAAGCTTAAAAAAATAAAGGGACAATCAGACTACTTAAGAAAAAATAAAATATGTTAATATATTTAAAAAAATTCTTAGAACTATCAACTTTGAGAGCTCACCATGTGCTAGGCAAAAGGGATTCAGAACAATCTATCTTGGACATGTCCTAATAAACATACAGACCTTTGGAGATAAAGAAATCATAATTTGGGCAGCTAGAAGAAAAGATCCTGGTGACCTCATTTTCTTTTTTATCAAACACTAAGAGACAGTGACGGAATGCCTTCTAGATGCTCATGGAAGTAAAGTTGCCCCAATTATTTTATACACAGCCAAATGTTTTCCAAGTATAAAGGGTATACACTTTCTTGAACATACAAGAACTCAGTGATTATCTTTACTGTGAGCCTTACTTGGAGCAATTATGAGAGCATAAACTTTAGCTAATAAAGAAGTGCCTAAGGAAAATATGACAAAGGGACATAAAGGGACTTTTCACTACTTTATCATGTATATCTTAGGTGTATTCTCATTAAAAATTAAGACACAGTGATTTTATTCAAATACACAGTGTATTTATATTACAGCAATGCTGTGGAAATTTAACTAATAGTTTTTTAAAATATTTAAATGTGTTGATAAAAGTAGTACATTTAGAAGAGATAATAATATATTTAGCGTGCTGAACAAATGGTTAGGATAAAATATTAATGTCTCTAGTTAATTTCGGATAAAATTTATGAAACATTCAGACTGATAAATGTGATAAAATGTATGGGTTTGAAAGCCTTGGAAGCAACTTCTTTATGACCTGAATCAATATTCTATTTTTACTAGATCTTCAAGAAAAGTAATTCATCAAGGCCAAAAAACAGAGGGCAGCGATTAAAACTCACCCATTTTTGTTTTACTGTTATAGAGGCAGAAAGCTTTCTTCCACCTTGTTAAGAATACTCCCCAAGAAGAATGCTTTAAAATATTTATTGATGTTCCTATACTATCCCTTACCAAGAGAAGTTGTCAGATTTTAGGGAAAATAATGGATGTAGTCTTTTTAGTGTTTTTTGATGGGAATAAACCCACTGAGTCCTGGGAAAACAGAAATGGAGTTGTCTCTTTAAAGGGTAAGAGCCTGGGGAGCCAGAGAAGAACAGAGATTTGGAGGAGTAACAAACTTTTCTTGTTGCCATATGAATATGTTCTAGAGGAATAAATATAGTGCACTCCACTTTTGAAACAATGAATAATGGGCTCTACTGCTATTTCTAGTTTTTCTGTTCTCCCAGGCCCAATTCAAATTGTTTTCTGGCCAATAGCATGAGGTAGCCATTGCTTATGGAAGGGAATTACCAGTAGCAAAGAAATGGACTGTGATTTTCAAAAGCTTAGACCCTCAGAGGACTCATGAAAAAATAAACTTGATGAGTGAGAGGTGGGATTCCTATATTGGTTTGGATAAATCATCCTCAGAGTGATGTGAGGAAGAGGGACAGTAAAGGAGAACACCAAGAATGGGTAGACACTATAAACCCTCCCTCCTCTGAGATTTTCCAGAAATCCCAGATTGATGGTATGTTCCATTTCCCATGGAGGTTCTCCAAAAAGACCAGGTCCCGGAGATAAATCATCTCATTTTATAGCTTGTCCTAGAAGGATTGAAACAAACGGCAAAGTTTTCCACTCCATACTCTGGCTCAAGAAAAGTAGAATGCTCTGTGTACCTCAACACACTGTGAAGGGCCATTAGTGAACGCATGATTTTTTCTGAAATTACTATAGCAGAAGATCAAAGAAATTATACAGGATCTTTCAAGCAGTGCATTGGAGTTAGCAGAGAGGAACCCAGAACAAATGACCTCCCTATCAAGATCAAGGATAACTCCGTCATTCCCAAGTGGAAAGACTGTCAGCCTATGATCGATCAAGGAAGTTGCTGTCATGGGGGCTAGCATGAGAAGAATGTGGGCCAAAGAAAGTCTCTTTCCTGTGTGCCTTCATCTATGTTAGTTACCACAATTTATTTTTTTCAAAGATTTATTTATGTATTTGAGAAAGAAAGAGTGTGTGTGTGCATGGGTTGGGGGGAGGGGTGCAGAGGGAGAGAGAGAGAATCCTCAAGTAGACCCCCTTGCTGAGTGGGAAGCCAGATGCTGAGCTAGATCCTAGGACCCTGAGACCTGAGCAAAAATCAAGAGCTGGCCACTTAACCAACTGAGCCACCAGGTGCCCCAGTTCTTACAATTTAAATTCAGTGGCAAGCAGAAGAAGAGGGGCTCCAAATTTATCTTTGCTAGATTCCTTGCATTGTTCAAACAAGAACTCATAGTAGCATTATGTGTTGAATATGAAATTGTAATTTCTACAGGTTAATAACTACTGGCAATTTTACAGGGTTTAACCCAGTAGTTAAGGTTCATTATAAAAAAATACAATTGTGCATATTTTTGGAGAAAACATTTTTAACTTTTTATTTTGAGGTAATTATAGGCTCACAGAGAGTGGCCAAATTCATAAATAGAGTCTCATGAACACTTTACCCATCTTCATCCAGTTAGCAGTATAATACCAAAACCAAGAAATCAACTTTGGTATAATGCTATTAGCTGCTCTACAGATTTTATTCAATTTTTTGAATGTGCTTTTTACTTTAGAATTGTTTCAGATTACCAAACATTTGCAAAGATGGTACAGAGATTTTCGGTACCCAGCCTCCCCTAATTCTAACATCTTTCTTCAGGACAGTACATTTGTCACAAATAATGAACCAGTATCAATACACTGCTGTTAATGAAAGTTCATTATTTCATTCAGATTCACTTAGTTTTTACCAAATAGAGGTTTTCTGTTCCAGGATTTCACCCAGGATACCATGTCCTATTAATCATCATGTTTCTTTAGGCTCCTCTAGGCTGTGACAGTTTCTCAGACTTGACCAGATTTTGATGACCTTGCCAGTTTGAAAAGTGCTAGAAAGGTATTTTGCAGAAAGTCCTTTAATTTGGTTATATATTATGATTTTATCATAATTATACTGGGGTTATGGATTTTTTTTAAAAAGACCACAGAAGTAAAGTGCCTTTCTGGGGTTATAGATTTTGGGGAGGAAGACCACAGAAGTCAAGTGCCATTCTCATCACATTATGGGGGGGTACTTGCTACGGACATGACTTACCTGGTTGATGTTGGACTAGCCAATTTTTGCCAGGTTTCTCCACTGTAAAATTACTTGTTTTTTTCTACTTTTACACAATGTATTCTTTGAAAAGTGGGGCATCTGGGTGGCTCAATTGGTTAAGCACCTGTCTTCAGTTCTGGTTGTGATCCATGGTTCCTGGGATCGAGTCCCACATCAGGGAGACTGCTTCTCCCTCTCCCACTCCCCCTTCTTGTGTTCCCTTTCTAGCTATCTCTCTCTGTGTCAAATAAATAAATCTTGAAAAAAATTATTTAAGTTTGACCATTGGGTGATCTTACATTTAGTTCCTGTGTTCCTTGACAGAACCCATCTGCGTGGAGTTTCCTTAGCATTTCTTTGCTTTCTGACACAACAAGATGGTCCAGCCCTAGAATCAGTCACTTTTCCAAGGAACTCTGATTTCTTTTATTAGAGAATAATATTATAAACCAAGATATGTGTGCTGAGTTTGCTCATTGCTACTAAGGTGTCATGGCTTCTAGGTCTTCAATTAATAGAGCAAGAAAATATCTGTGTGTTCCAATTGTCTCCTAGTCAACCCATTGGCGAGAAAGGGATACCCACTCGACCACAAGTAGTATAGTATACACATGACATCCAACATTGGACAAATGAGTTTGGCAGCAATTCATCATATGAACTCGCTGTCTTGGGGAGAGGGACACAAGACACCACTTGGGGCAACACAGGTATTACAGTCAGGAGCAGAGTGAACAAGTAGGGGTAGTAAGAGGCAGGTTTTGTAGTAACAAAATGATATTAGGAAGATGGATTCATTTGTTGGAGTAATTTTGCAGGATGGCAAGAATGTAAAACCTGTTAGGTTGAGTAACACGTGGGGTGCAGTTGGCCTGGCTGATAGTAGAACCAACTTAGTGGAGAGCCTTTCTTATTGGGTAGAAGTCATATCTGACAACAGGGGAACTCATAATTAGGACTTTGGAACCCTATGAGAACCAAAGATGTCAAAACAGCACTTCAAATTTCGGGTCTTACAATAAAATATGTCTATATTAACCAGGATATATACACATAACCAGGATATATACACATATCTATACATATCTGAAATTGCATCTCTTGTAAAAAAAAAAGTAAGACACGTTATTGAAAATAAATCTATCTTCAAATATACAAAAATGTCATAATAAATACATAAATATGGAATTGTGGAATCAATTGAATGCTATTATAAGTCACTTCTCTGCTAGAATATATGAGACTATACATTTCACTATATGCTTAGAAACACTGTCCATTGCATTTAAAATTATATTTTAAAATCTTATAATTTAGGCTTGCATTTGGAAAAAATGCATTACTACCATTTACAGAATTTGTGTTTGTGAACTATTTCTACCTAATTTCCTAATGCAATAATCCTTTCTGGTGGATTTTCTATTATTTCTTTAGATGTGGAAAATAAAGATTAGGTTATACAGTTACTAAGTGGGAAACTTGAAAACAATTTAAAACTGTTTTTACTTTTACTAGATTCTACAAACACCAAGTTAATCTAAAATGGTGCTTTCTGCCCATGTAACTTCTAACTAGAAAAGTGACTAAATGGATACAGATCTGTCTAAAGCTAAGTTTTTTCTGTTTAGTAAATTGTATTGTTAATTTCCCTTTCTAATTTGTAAGAAGCATTTATATAGCAAAGATTTTAATCTCTTGTATAATAGAAATGTCTTTCTCAGTTTTGCCATTTTTTTCTATGCTTTTTTATAATTGTTTGGGATGCATGAATTTATTATTTTTGAATGTATTGCCAATTGTTTAACATTTTTCTTAACTTGAATTTCCTATCTTGAATAAACTATATTTATTTCTACTTTGTGTCATGTTTAATTTTAAAATTTAGTATCTCTGGAATATGTGTAGTTATTGCTTGTGAGTGTTGTATGGCTAATTTGAATGTCTTATTCTATAAGTTGTTTTATTTTACACATATATGCATATGATACATATATCATATACAATGAAACATATCATATATGATTTTATAATAAAATATCTAACATATGTATATATAGTGTAGATGATATATATATAAACATACAGGGACTATATATATATATATATATATATATAGGGACTGTATGTGTGTGTGTGTATATGTGTATGTGTGTATATATATATATATATATATTTTTTTTTTTACTCTGCCAAACAGGGTGCCGGATGTGGGACTTGATCCCAAGATGCTGGGATCATGATCTGAGCTGAACCAACATAACCAACTGAGTTACCCAGGTGCCCCCATACAGGGACAATATAGAACAATTTTACCTTGTTTTTTTCTTTTGTTCCCATAATCTTTCCACATATATATTCTACATGAGAGCCATTACACTACATTAATTTTTTCAAAATGCTATATCAAGAAATGTAAATCCATTGTATTATTAATTTTTCCTACAAAAAAAAGTTGTATAATTTCACCTAAATATACCTCCAGATAAATTTGACAGTTGTATTCTCAAGATCAATAAAGACCAAGTTGAGATTTTAACTGGATTAATGTTAAATATTTACCTTAATTGGGGAATGGGATTTGTGTCAATAAAATGTTTGCCATCTAAGACCAAAACATTGCTCCTTTTTTCTTTGATAATTGCTTTCCATGTCTTTTTTTAACTTTTTATTTAAATTCAATTTAGTTAACATATAATGTATTATTAGTTTCAGGGGTAGAATTTAGTGATTCATCATGTACATATAACACCCAGTGCTCATTACATCCTGTGCCCTCCTTAATGCCTATCACCCAGTTACCCCATCCTCCCACCCATTTCCCCTCCAGCAACGTTCAGTTTGTTTCCTAAAGTTCAGAATCTTTTATGGTTTGCCTCCCTCCCTGTTTTTATCTTATTTTATTTTTCCTTCCCTTCCCTCATGTTCATCTTTTTTGTTTCTTAAATTCCACATATGAGTGAAATCATATGGCATTTGTCTTTCTCTGACTGACTTATTTCATCTAGCTTAATGCCCCCCAAATCCATCCAGGCCATTCCATATGGCAAGATTTCATTCTTTTTGATGGCTGAGTAATATCCTCTTGGGTATATATATACCACATCTTTTTTATCCATTCCTTTACCAATGGACATCTGGGCTCTTTCCATAGTTTTCCTAAAGTGGATATCACTGCTATAAACATTGGGGTGCATGTGCACCTACAAATCACTGTTTGTATCCTTTGGATAAATGCCTAGTAGTGCAATTGCTGGGTCATAGGGTAGCTCTACATTTAACTTTGTAAGAAACCTCTATACTATTTTCCAGAGTGGCAGCATGAGTTTGCATTCCCACCAACAGTGTAAGAGAGTGCCCCTTTCTCCAAATCCCATGTCTATTAATTTCTCTTTAGGTGTTTCATTTGCTGTGATCCCTTCGGCAGCACATATACTAAAAATAGGTGTTTCATTTGCTTGTTTTCTTGTTTAGAAATATTTTTTAAGCTTTTGCTTTGAAAGCATAGTTTCAAGTTCCCAAAAGTATATTTTCTGAGATATTAACAATGACTCATTGACAAAAAAATGTTTTATGTTGTTAGATTTGGGGAATACAGATTCCCCAAACTTCAACAGATTTATTTTCCATTTACTTGTCAGATTCTTTCATATACTGCTTTTATTGCAAAGCTTAAAGGAGTTTGGCTTTCTTCAAATTTATTTGAACACAAAACTCCTTTTTCTTGGGTCATATCAGGGATCTCTCATAAATGAGAATCTACTGGAACAGTTATCTTGGTTACATCTAGGATGAGTTTTCTTACACACAAAAAAATATCATTTGGAATTCCTTTTGATGAAGATTCCCTGGTGCCAAATACTGTTTTGTTTCTCAAAAATTATTTATTTCACTTTTATTCTTGATGAATATATTTGTTTGATATATGAATATGTTGTGTTACACAAGCAATTATTCCCTCTCAGTGTGTTTTAAATATTTTTCATTAGCTCTTGTTGGTGGTGATGAAAAATCATCGGGCTCATTTTTTCCATGTGTACAAGTTGGTAATGTGTCTATTCTTTGCTAGTTCCTTTGAAGGTTTTCACATTTCTTACATTACGCATTTTTATTATGATATATTTAGATGGGATAATTTTTAGCCTGATTGGGATTGATTGGGCTCCCTGAATCTCAAAATTGGTATCTTTAATTATTCACGAAATATTTTTTGCCAATATGTCCTCAAATATTGCATGTACCCGGGACGCCTGGATGGCTCAGTTGGTTAAGTGGCTGCCTTTGGTTCAGGTCATGATCCCCGTGTCCTGGGATCGAGTCCCACATCGGGCTCCTTGCTCGGCAGGGAGCCTGCTTCTCCCTCTGCCTCTGCCTGCCTCTCTGTCTGCCTGTGCTCGCTCTCTCTCTCTCTAACTAATAAATAAATAAAATCTTAAAAAATTTTAAAAAAATATATTGCATGTACCCTATTCTCTTTCTCTCCATTTAAAAATTACAAGTTGAGAATATATTAGACCTTAACAGACTGTTCTCTATTGTAGTGAGCTTCTTTTCCTTACTTTCTGTATCTCTTTATGCATTTTTTCTAAGTACATTCTTAATTTCAATCTTTTAATTCATGGATTTTCTCTTCATTCAAGTGTATTCTGCTCTCTAATGCATCCAATGAATTTTAAATATCAATGACTCTATTTTTATAGAATTTTTATCATTTTCTTTCCAAGCACTTGTTTTAATATATTGTCCTTTACTCATACATTTTAAATTCTAATATATTACCAAGACATATATATGTACACATATATAATTTATTAATGTATAAATTAGTTTTACATGTTGTCTCTGATATACATAGCATTTTTTTCATTTTATTTTTTATTTTTTATTTTTTAATTTAAACATATAATGTAACCCCACCACCCTCTCCCAACCCCCTTCCCCTCCACCCGTCTCAGTTTGTTTTATGACATTAAGAGTCTCTTTTGGTTTGTCTCCCTCCCAATCCCATCTTGTTTCATTTTTTCTTTTCCTACCCCCTTAGCCCCCACCCCTGTTGCATCTCCACTTCCTCATATCAGAGAGATCATATGATAGTTGTCTTTCTCCGATTGACTTATTTAGCTAAGCATAATACCCTCTAGTTCCATCCATGTTGTCGCAAATGGTAAGATTTCATTTCTTTTGATGGCTGCATAGTATTCCATTGTATATATATACCACATCTTTTTTATCCATAGCATTTTGATGTATGACATAGTTGCCTATTATGTCAGGATTTATTACTGACATCTCCTTTCTTAGTATGATTTGTAAGTTTTGGCTTTGAGTTCAAATTCCTTGGAAGTTGTAGGAATTCTGTATAACTTTTATTGTAGATAGAAAATTTTTCTTTGCATCTTCCAGACACTTGAGGATACCACAAAAAGGGATTTCTTTCAAATTCAATATTTGATCCAAGGTTTTGGACAACTCAGGCAGTATTAATTTGAGTACAAACCCATCTGAGGGCCATTTTTTTTTACTTTTTTTAAAGTTTTTTTAATTTATTTGACAGACAGAGATCACAAGTAGGCAGAGAGGCAGGCAGAGAGAGAAAGGGAAGCAGGCTCCATGCTGAGCAGAGAACCCGATGCAGGGCTCAATCCCGGGATGCTGGGATCATGACTGAGCTGAAGGCAGAGGCTTTAACCCACTGAGCCACCCAGGTGCCCCTGAGGTTCATTTATAATTACAAACTCTTATGAGAGATTTAAAAGAGATTTTTTCTTTTTTTTTCTTCCACCTAGAACTAAATTTCCAGCCAAGCATTTTTTCTTAACTTTTCCTGAGAGTAAATTTACAACTTTCTATATCCCTATCTTTGTGATGAGTACTTCCTGTTAGATATGCCAACTTCGTTGGGTCCTGGTATCCTTCTCCTATTCCCTGTTCCCTGCCAAGCAGTGGAAAGTAAAGTTGATTAGTCATATATGGAAATTTCCTTCAGGGCACAAGCCAACTTTAATAAAACTTTCCTCTTTAAGTTCAGCCCAAGACATGTGATGTCATTTCAGGTGAAACCTCATAAAACCAATAATTCAAGTTTCATTTCTTGAGTGACAAGCCCAACCCCATACAATGAAGCTAGCTCTCATGGAAACTTTTTGGTATAATTATCCATTAGATGTTTTTGCCTATTTCTTCCTTAGAACTCAAATCCAGGAAGGCTCCTAGCTTCTTCCCTTTTTCCAAGAATGACTTTTATTTTCTCTTCATGACCTATTGATAGTATTTATTTTCTGTTTATTAAGGCTATCCACATGTGTGTGTACATATATATATAAATATGTGTGTTATGTTAATATTTACTGAAGTTTCTCCTCTAGTTTACCTGTGATTTCTATTTTGGTAAAAAAGTTACTTCATAGCATAAACTTACAGGGCCAAGTTGACAAGAGACCCCATTCTCATTGCCTATTATTTTTAAGATAAAATCATTAAACACAGACACACACACACACACACACACTTACATAAATGCCAGCTAAAGCCTGATAATAAAAGACCATAATAGTCCAGTACATATTTCAAATAATGTTTATGTAACTTCGTGGTTTGGCTGAAGTTCTAAAATTTGTGGCTTTTCTTTTTGGATCCTAAAGGGGAGATGCTAAGTATAAGACATTAAAAAGAAAAAAGGAAAGAAATCCAACAACCACAAACACAAATCTCTGTATTACTGGTTTAATTTCAAACTTATATCAAGTTACTTTTCCATTAATTTTATTAGTAAAATTCTCATTTGAGTAGTCATAGGGACACTTAAGGACAACAGCAGGTCTGAATAATAATGCAAAATCTTTTTCGATTACATGAGGGACTTCCCCTCCTGGTCACTGAGAAATAAATCTAGGGGATATGTATTGAAAAAAGATTAAAGTCTCCTCTATAAGACTTGAACTAAAGTGGGGTAGTACAAGAAATAAGAAATCAGTATGAGGTTGACCCACTGTAAATATTAGGATTATTTCTTTCTGAAACTACTAATTTGTTATAGTGCAATAATTGAATCAGAATCAATCCCTACATACTTTCTACTTAGTAGAAACCTCTGTCCCTGGCCCCTATTTCCAACCTTAAGTCCCCGCAAACCCATTTTGAGAAAGCGCATCATAAATGTGTTTATTTTTTCTCCCATAAAGAAGAAAAGGGATGGGTAACACAGCCTGAACTAAGGTCACGAAGCAGACAGATTTACTAGGTTCAGTCATGTAAGTGGGTTCCAGAAGTTTCTCTAAGGACGCCGAGTGTTCAATATCCTCTACCTTTGATAAAACACCATCTTCATGCTACACTTGATAAAACATGGGTCTTTATTCTGTTTGTGTGAATAGCTGATATCCCACCGATTCCAATCAATGGTTTGCAGGTGCTGAAAATATGCAAAAGGGGAAACAAAAACCTCCCTGCATGATTTATTGTTTGTTTCCTTTAAACTCCTTAAATTGAGGTACATAGTGCCGACATTATGATTAATAGTAAACCAAGAAAAATTATTTCTCAGGATATGAAAGCTACATTACAAAAGAGTTCATTATTATAATTGAAATAGAGAATAACTCATAAAAGGCAAATTGAAAAAATACTTAATTAGTGAAAATTTAATCAGCTTTTATTACTAAGTCCTATAGAGAGGTAAATCTTATATGAAGCTGTTTTCTAAATAATTTGTTAGGGATAAGAAGTCAAGTTTGCCAGTGATGGGATGACAAAAAGCTAGAAAACTCAGGAGTATTATTTTAAAAGAGTTTTTATTAAAAATCAAGTTTCTACAAATATTATGTGCTATATATATGATTGATAAAAATAAAAGTGTAATGTTATTCATCTTCCTTTCATTGCTTTTCTTGCTTCTAAATATGTGAGATCAAAAAATTCTGCCATTTTCATGATTGTATATGCCTTTGTTTAAACTAAATAAGAGGTGCCTGGGTGGCTCAGTGTGTTAAAGCCTCTGCCTTGGGCTCAAGTCATGATCCCAGGGTCCCAGGACCGAGCCAGACATCTGGCTCTCTGCTCAGCGGGGAGCCTGCTTCCCTCCCTCTCTCTCTGCCTGCCTCTCTGCCTACTTGTGGTCTCTGTCTGTCAAATAAAAATAAAAAAAAATTAAACTAAATAAGTTTCAGGTTGCCTGGATAGCTCAATGAGTTAAGCAGCAGATTCTTGATTTTGGCTCAGGTCATGATCTCAGGGTCATGAGATCAAGCCCCAAATCCAGCTCCATGCAGGGGATGGAGTCTACTAAGATTCCCTCTCTCTCTCCTCCTCCTCTGCCCCTTCCCCTACCACTCCTACTCCCTTGTGCTCTCACTCTCTCAATATACATACATAAACAAGTTTCTCCTTTCTAAAATAAGCAAGATTTCTCTAAACCTTGCCGAGAAAATGATGAATCATTAGTTATTAACTTCTTCGTCTTTATTAGCTAATGACAAATGGTTTTCCAACACAGTTGTGCCAACCTGAACTCTAAAATTATATAAAAGGATTACCAATATTTTACTTTTAAAAATATATCTTATACTTTATTTTTCAACTCTTAAACTGCAATACACAGCAAAGAGTGCATGTATGAAAATATATAGCTTAGTGTAATACATAAAAAACTGTCAGTGCAACCATACCTATGTCGAGATATAAAATATTGCAAAGTCCCTCTTGTGACTACCCCAATTACTACACCTTCCCCAACTCCTTCCAAAAAGTTGTCAGTGTCTTGTCTTTTATTGTTATGATTTATTTGCTTTTCCTTATAATCTTGCCACCTGAGCACTCATCAATAATTATTACTATTTTGTTTAGTTAGCGGTATTATGTTAAGAGGAATAAGTTAGTCAAAGAAAGACAAATATCATATGATTTCACTCATATGTGGAATTTAAGAAACAAAACAAATTAACAGAAGGGAAGAGAAGGAAAAGTAAGACAAAAACAGAGAGACAAACTATAAGACACTCTTAACTCTAGGAAACAAACAAACAGGGTAGCTATAGTTTGATTTCATTGTTGAATTATGTACTGTGTGTGTGTATAGTGCAGTGTGTTCACCCATTCTACTATTATAGCCATTTAGCCATTTTGCTATTATTGGTTGTGTTAATATGAGCATTCTTAAATATGTCTTTTATGTACTCACTTCTGTAGGGTATATTCCTTCCATCTGAGTTGCTGGTCAAATGGTATGCACAGGTATTCAGCATGAAATATCACCAAACATTTATTTTCAAAATGATTTTACCAATTTGAATCCTCTTTGTCATTTTCATATTGATTTGTATGAGTTCTTTTTGATTGCTTTATGTCTACTTCCTCCCTGTATTACTTATCTGCATGCCATTCTTATGATATCCCTTAAAGTTCTTACTTTTAACCTAGCCCAATTAACCTTTAAGTTTCTGGTAGGTGTGATTTGCTTCCTTTTCCATAAAAGTTTTAACTCCCAGAGGTCATGAACATATTGCCTATATTCTCTTCTAGAATTATTATTGTGTTTGTCTGAAATTTAGATCTGCACTCCACTTGGGATAAATTCTTATGTATGATGTAAAGTAAAAGCCACATTTTAATTTTTATGTATGAATATCCACCTGCCCCAACACTATTTATTGAAAATGCTATTCTTCCTCTATTTTTGTTTTCTTTTGTTGTTCAGTGTTCCTCTAGGTTCTACCTTCAGTTCTAGCTCTAGCTCATCAGGGCTTTCATTTAGCTTTAATCGGCTTTAGCTTTCATTTTTGCTTTTGCCTAAGGATAGCCCATAAATTTAATTAATTTCTTGACAAAAATACCTTACAAACATACTTAAATATTTATTCTCATTTCTTTTCCTCAGTTTTGGGTTCTTTTTATCAGATGCTTATCAGATACACCACCCTGCTGGAAAAACAAATTTAGGAATACTTTTAACTTTTACTTAAAAACCACTTACATAAAAATTACTATTCTCCAGGAGTTTTCCAAGTATTTTATAAATATTAAATAATTTACTTTATTTAGTTTAGTTAATTTAATTAACAAATTTAATCCTCATAATTAATTTATGGGAGCACTACTGTAGTCACCTCACTTTGAGATGACAAAACTGATGTATGGAAAGATTTGATAAATTGCCCCAAATCAAGGAGTTAGTATGACATAAAGTTGGTATTCAAACCAAGGTAGTATGTGCTTTAAACACCAGCAATTCCACTTCTCCCCATGATATTCCTTGATGATTTTCTCTCTCTCTCTCTCTCTCTCTCTCACACACACACACACAACACACATGTTGGTGATAATCTGTCCATCATGCCTTATGTTAGGCACTGGAGTGATATTCTATTGCTATGATTTTATTAAGAAAAAGAAACCAAGGGATGACTAGATTATGCGTTAGCCAATCCAGCTATGAAGCAATATCAACATTTATTATAATATTGAACTAGAAAATGACCTAGGAAATAAATTTTATAATATATAACCTTTCATCCCCAAACTTTGTCACTTTTAGCAATTCTTTCTTTTTTTTAAGATTTTATTTATTTTATTTTTTTAAATTTTTTTAAAAGATTTTATTTATTCATTAGTTAGAGAGAGAGCGAGCACAGGCAGACAGAGAGGTAGGCAGAGGCAGAGGGAGAAGCAGGCTCCCTGCCGAGCAAGGAGCCCGATGTGGGACTTCATCCCAGGATGCTGGGATCATGACCTGAGCCGAAGGCAGCCGCTTAACCAACTGAGCCAACCAGGCGTCCCAAGATTTTATTTATTTATTTGACAGACAGACATCACAAGTAGGCAGAAGTCAAGCAGAGAGAGAGGAGGAAGCAGAGAGCCCGATGCGGGGCTCGATCCCAGGACTCTGGAATCATGACCTGAGCTGAACGCAGAGGCTTTAACCCACTGAGCCACCCAGGCGCCCCCGTTTTAGCCATTCTTATATGAAATAGGAATGATAAATATGGAGAAACAGCAATTTAAAAACAGGGAGGTGGGGAAGGCAGCTTTCATGAAGAGGGGAGAAGTGGGACAAAAAAAGAATGTCAGATAAAGAAATATAAAACATGTTACATCACTATTATTTCACCCGGAGCTTCCCATGTAGTAATCAACCACACAATCTCCCAACCCACCTGCCTTACTTATTACTGGAAATCTGGTGAATAGAAGAGTCTATTTTTTATTAATTTTTTTATTACTGCTTCATTCTCCTAACCCATTTTTCTTTCTCTGGTCTTACTCCATCTACCTATTAATCCATATTCCAGGTTTAATAAACTTTTAAATCAAATCTGTTCAGTTAGATCCATTCTTTGGACCTGCATTTCCTTTCAGACACAGTTTATATAAATTGTTGGTCACAGCAAGACAGAAGCTGCATGATCTTGTCCATGGCAATCTGTTATCATCTCTCACTCATCTCTCCCTGTTGTCCCGTGTATGTGCTAAAAAATAATAATTAATTAAATTTAAAAAGAAACATTTACCATTACAATTATCAAGTTTTTCTGACAGCAAATAGAGCTCATGATTAGATGGTCATATTATAAGCACGGTATTCCTAAGCCTGTTTTTCATGAACCATGGGTTAAGTTCCTCTTGGTCCTAGGATGGTTTAATATTCCATAATCATAAAAGTTATGTGGATGTGGAAGATCTGACAAAATTATCAATTTAAGGCAGAGAATATTTGAATGGTTTACCTGTCACCTAAACCTGAGACAAACCTTTATAGAGGAAAAAAATCCCTTTTGATGACATTTCTCTTATCACAACCCTTCCACCTAAAAAAATGTTCCTGCTGAAATTAAATCCAGATTCAGCTTTTTATCAAATGCCAGACATTCACTTAGTGGCCCCAAAAGATTGTGTTCCCCTAAAGACATCAATTTTTGCCAGTATGACCATTTATTGGGCCCCATTTTACCTCCGTGTGTCTGAGTGTGTGTGTGTGTGTGTGTGTGTGTGTGTGTGTGTTTGTGTGTACACAGTGAATTTAGTTCATTTACTACTCGCTGATTAATTGGATAACACAGATTGTGAAATCAACCTCATAAAGTCATTAGGACAGATAACTGTAATAATAATTAAAATTCATTTGAAAGAAAATCTAGTATGAGGCAACCAATGTGCCACGGCAAACAATAATGTTTGATAAACAGAGTGCCTACCTAAGATTTTTAAGTTCAAATTTAGAGCTACTGTTTTACCTTACAGACTATTACATGTAATGCATGTGACTACAAGGAAAAGTGAAGACAGACTCAGATTCTGTATTGATATCCATCTCAGACAATTGTTATGAGAAGGTCAGAAAGCAAAACATATAGGCAATCTGACATTTCCTCTGTTATACACTGCAGATGGAGTAGTATGCTTTTATAACTTTGACCTTCTCTGAAAATAAAATGGGTGGGGTAAAATTTTTAACTAGAGTTCCTTTCTTTTGATGAATCCTTTCCTGTAATTTTGTATTTCTTTTGGGTTTCTGGTTGCTTCTCTCCTTCTCAAAGTCTAATTTTTGTGTATAAAAGTTGTGTGAATTTTATACAACAGCTTTTTTTTTTACCGTTAATTTTCAATCTAACTTTAAAGACTGTGGTCCTAGAGAATAAACTAAGCAGGAGATCAACGGGGAAATAGAACTTGTAAGAAGAGTTGAATGACACTGTGAAATAACCGGACTTCAGGGGCTATGCATGGCACTCTGCTCAACAAAAGGGCACTACGCATTCTTGTCAAGTGCCCTTGCCAAGTGCAAATACTGGAGTATTTTCCAGGATACAACAACAATTGCAGAAACAATATAAAATGTTAATGATTTATGAGGAAAAAATTAAATTCCTATAACCCTCTCCAAAATCAAGTCTTCATATTCTCATTTTGGTTTCTTTATAGAGACTTCAACAATATTCCCTGTTCATTGATGTGTAGTGTCCCACCAAGTTGATGTCCCATAATCTACTTAACAACTGGCTTTGCTGGGTGTCAGGTTCGCTTATAATTTTTAACAGTTGTGAATAATACCTCACTGAATTCAAGGCAACACACAAAAATAAAATATAATTTCAAATCTTTATAAATGTGCCTCTATTGGGGAAAAAGCCCATATTCTTCTTCCTTTATTATTATTCTTATAACATTAAATCATGGTGTGCTAGAAATGATGGATAGACATTTTCTGCACTTTGGAATAACTCTTAGAATTCTGAAGATAGGATAGCAAAAATATAAACTATCCGTCTAGACTTCATTTTTTTTTCTTTGGCCAAACATTTTCGGTTTTTATACTTCTGAACTGTAACCTAATGCATATAGGTATCTCAATACAATAGATCCCATATTTAATTAGCAATTTTCACATACATGGAAAAGGAGTCTAAGCATCATTGTGGAAAATGTTAAGCAATATGGTTTGGTAAAAATAACCTAAATCCCCTTCATAATAAATATAAATAAATAAATAAATAAATAAAAGATTAAATAAATAAATATAAATATAAATGCACTTAAGGGCATTTATAGCCTATCACTGTCTGACCAGCTTCAGGTAAGCCTCTTTCCTCTTGACTGTGATTTCACCACCTGCACAATAAAGTTGTCCATACAATTCCCTAATTCTGAGATCCTAATTCAGATGAACCTCCAAGAACATGAATAACCATATATTTATTAGAACCAGAATTTGGGAACTTTTTTAAAACATGTAATATCCATGCCCCTGCCTGGATAATCCAGGATTATGTCCCTATTAGAAAGTGACCTAATGATTAGCAACCTGAATTTTATCTGCAATCTTAATTCATTCCTCTTGCCATGTAACCAAACATATCCATAGGTTCTATGGATTAGTATGTGGATATCTTTGGTAAGGTCATTTTTCTGCCTACCACACTGAGCCATCAGTTACTTTGCCACATATTTCCTGAAATATCTCTTTTAATTTTGTTATTTTATGTATTGTTGTTAATTATTTTGAGTATAGCAATGTTTTAAAAGAATATATATCTTTTAAAGGTATATACTAAAGTATTTATTGATGGAACTAGGTGACAACTATTTTATTTTTAAGGACATAATCAAGATTGCATTCATAATGAACTAATGGCAAGCTCACTAGCACAAACCATGCTCTGCCCAGATTTTCCCATTTTTATTTGTGATCAGGGTATTGCTCTTAAACCAACCAGGTTAGCTAGTCTTTATTTACCTTCTATGAAAGTTCCTTGTTGTCTTGTAAAAAATGTGTATATACAATTGGAAGGACAGCACATCAATTGGTTAGACATCACTAAGTCATATAGTGGCTATGAATAATCTCATCCAGGGTTTCTGTGATAGATTTAATGGCTATATAAATATAGAGAGAGACAAGGTGATAAATAGATATGTGGATGTTAGATTGTTATTATACATAGATAGGTGATAGATAGATGATGTATTTTTCATATACATATATAAGTAATATTTCAAAGTTGCCTAGATAACTATCTTCAGTCAGTCTACACTCAGACTTCACAGGCATAAAAAAATAAGTGCTGTTACCTGTAATAAACAAACATGAGAACATTCCATCCTTTGACCTTTCCCATATTATTATGTATTATCTTTCACTGAGTGCTTAGGTAAAGGCATATATACTCATGTATGTGCATTCATAAGATTTCAAGTATTTGCTCATTTTCCATATTGCTCGACTACCAACCACCCATTTTCTACTGCATCTAAGGCTACTGACCTTATACCACTAATTTTTTTCTCCTATCCATGGATTGCATGTTATTGTATCCTACATTCTGGGTTTCTGTCACCTTCAAGGTTCTGACTCAAGTATGTAGAGATCCCATTCTCCTGTAACACAAAACTTAGTAGAGACTAGGCTGCAAATTTTTCTAGTGTTAATTCATATTCAGAAACGACAGGATACAATTGCTCACAGTAGCTCACTAATAATTAACTACCAGACAGGACTCCTTCTGATGTCAACGGTTTCCTGAAAGCCATGCAAGTTTTCTCCTGTCCAGGCTACAAAATGTCTTGATTGGCTAGAGAGCATTTTACTTCCACAGCCCATGAATGTCCTCAAGTATCCCTACACATCTTGGAATCTAGATGAAAGACAATAAGGCAAAAAAAAAAAGAATACATTTCTTCTTTGGGTTTTCATCTAAATATGAAAAAAACACAACTACTTTTTAAACAAAATAATGAGATAAATTTTAAAACTGACTGTATAATGGCTGCCATTAAGAAATTATTAATGACTGCAGGTATATTGATGGTAATATTCTTATGTTTTTAAAAGAATATATATATCTTATGGAGGCATATACTAAAGTATTTATCTCTTTATTTATTTATCTACTTGAGAGGGAGATAGAGGGTGAAGGAAGGGTTGGGGGGTGAGGGTGGAAAGAGAGAATCTTTTTTTTTTTTATTTTTTTTTTTGAGAATCTTTTTTTTTAAGATTTTATTTATTTATTTGACAGAGACCACAAGTAGGCAGAGAGGCAGGCAGAGAGAGAAGGGAAGCAGGCTCCCCATGTGGGGCTGGATCCCAAGACCCTGAGATCATGACCTGAACGAAAGGCAGAAGCTTAACCCACTGAGTCACCCAGGTGCCCCATAAATAAAATCTAAAAAAAAAAAATCCAGTGGAGGGGCACCTGGGTGGCTCAGTTGGTTAAGAACCTGAGTTGGGCTCAGATCATAATCTCAGTGTCCTGGGACCTAGCCCTGAGTCAGGCTCCACATTCAGTGGATAGTCCACTTCTCCTTCTCCCTCTCCCTTTTCCTCTGCCCCTCCCCCCACTCGTTCTCTCTCTGTCTCTCTTTCTCTTTCCCTCAAATAAATAAATAAAATCTTTAGAAAAACAAAACCAAAAACAAACTCCAGTAGTAGGTTGGGGGGAAATGCATCAGAGTGTAGGTGAAACAAGATTGGTGACTGTTGATAATATTTGAATCTGAAAAATGAGTTCATGAGGGCATATTATTCTATGTTATATTGTATTATATATATCACAGAATATTATTTTTTAAATGTCCATAATAAAAATGGTTTATTTCTTTTTTTTTATTTAAACATATAATGTAACACCACCACCCTCTCCCAACCCCCCTCCCCCCCCACCCCCTCAGTTTGTTTTATGACATTAAGAGTCTCTTTTGGTTTGTCTCCCTCCCAATCCCATCTTGTTTCATTTTTTCTTCTCCTACCACCTTAACCCCCACCCCCGTTGCATCTCCACTTCCTCATATCAGGGAGATCATATGATAGTTGTCTTTCTCCGATTGACTTATTTCGTTAAGCATAAAACACGCTAGTTCCATCCATGTCTTCGCAAATGGTAAGATTTCATTTCTTTTGATGGCTGCATAGTATTCCATTGTATATATATACCACCTCTTCTTTATCCATTCATCTGTTCATGGACATCTAGGTTCTTTCCATAACTTGGCTATTGTGGACATTGCTGCTATAAACATTTGGGTACACGTGCCACTTTGGATCACTACATATGTATCTTTAGGGTAAATACCTAGTAGTGCAATTGCTGGGTCATAAGGTAGCTCTATTTTCAATTTTTTGAGGAACCTCCATGCTGTTTTCCAGAGTGGTTGCACCAGCTTGCATTCCCACCAACAGTGTAGGAGGGTTCCCCTTTCTCCACAACCTCGCCAGCATCTGTCATTTCCTGACTTGTTCATTTTAGCCATTCTGACTGGTGTGAGGTGGTCTCTCATTGTGGTTTTGATTTGTATTTCCCTGATGCCCAGTGATGTGGAGCACTTTTTCATGTGTCTGTTGGCCATCTGGATGTCTTCTTTGCAGAAATGTCTGTTCATGTCCTCTGCCCATTTCTTGATTGGATTATTTGTTCTTTGGGTGTTGAATTTGCTAAGCTCTTTATAGATTTTGGATACTAACCCTTTATCTGATATGTCATTTGCAAATATCTTCTTCCATTCTGTCACTTGTCTTGGTTTTGTTGACTGTTTATTTGCTGTGCAAAAACTTTTGATCTTGATGAAGTCCCAATAGTTCATTTATTCCCTTGCTTCCCTTGCCTTTGGCGATGTTCCTAGGAAGAAGTTCCTGCAGTTGAGGTCGAAGAGGTTGCTGCCTGTGTTCTCCTCAAGGATTTTGATGGATTCCTTTCTCACGTTGAAGTGCTTCATCCATTTTGAGTCTATTTTCGTGTGTGGTGTAAGGAAATGGTCCAGTTTCATTTTTCTGCATGGGGCTGTCCAATTTTCCCAACACCATTTGTTGAAGAGGCTGTCTTTTTTCCATTGGATATTCTTTCCTGCTTTGTCAAAGATTAGTTGACCATAGAGTTGAGGGTCTATTTCTGGGCTCTCTATTCTGTTCCATTGATCTATGTGTCTGTTTTTGTGCCAGTACCATACTGTCTTGATGATGACAGCTTTGTAGTAGAGCTTGAAGTCATGAATTGTGATGCCACCAACTTTGGCTTTCTTTTTCAATATTCCTTTGGCTATTCGAGGTCTTTTCTGGTTCCATATAAATTTTAGGATTATTTGTTCCATTTCTTTGAAAAAATTGGATGGGATTTTGATAGGCATTGCATTAAATGTGTAGATAGCTTTAGGTAGCATAGACATTTTCACAATATTTATTCTTCCAATCCATGAGCATGGAACATTTTTCCATTTCTTTGTGTCTTCCTCAATTTCTTTCATGAGTACTTTATAGTTTTCTGAGTATAGATTCTTTGCCTCTTTGGTTAGGTTTATTCCTAAGTATCTTATGGTTTTGGGTGTAATTGTAAATGGGATTGACTCCTTAATTTCTCTTTCTTCTGTCTTGTTGTTGGTGTAAAGAAATGCAACTGATTTCTGTGCATTGATTTTATATCCTGACACTTTACTGAATTCCTGTACAAGCTCTAGCAGTTTTGGAGTGGAACCTTTTGGGTTTTCCACATATAGTATCATATCATCTGCAAAGAGTGATAGTTTGACTTCTTCTTTGCCGATTTGGATGCCTTTAATTTCTTTTTGTTGTCTGATTGCTGAGGCTAGGACTTCTAGTACTATGTTGAATAGCAGTGGTGATAGTGGACATCCCTGCCGTGTTCCTGACCTTAACGGAAAAGCTCTCAGTTTTTCTCCATTGAGAATGATACTTGCCGTGGGTTTTTCATAGATGGCTTTGATAATATTGAGGTATGTGCCTTCTATCCCTACACTTTGAAGAGTTTTGATTAGGAAGGGATGTTGCACTTTATCAAATGCTTTTTCAGCATCTATTGAGAGTATCATATGGTTCTTGTTTTTTCTTTTGTTAATGTACTGTATCACATTGATTGATTTGCGGATGTTGAACCAACCCTGCTGCCCTGGAATAAATCCCACTTGGTCGTGGTGAATAATCCTTTTAATGTACTGTTGGATCCTATTGGCTAGTATTTTGGTGAGAATTTTCGCATCTGTGTTCATCAAGGATATTGGTCTGTAATTCTCTTTTTTGATGGGATCCTTGTCTGGTTTGGGGATCAAGGTGATGCTGGCCTCATAAAATGAGTTTGGAAGTTTTCCTTCCGTTTCCATTTTTTGGAACAGTTTCAGGAGAATAGGAATTAATTCTTCTTTAAATGTTTGGTAGAATTCCCCTGGGAAGCCATCTAGCCCTGGGCTTTTGTTTGTTTGGAGATTTTTGATGACTGTTTCAATCTCCTTACTGGTTATGGGCCTATTCAGGTTTTCTATTTCTTCCTGGTTCAGTTTTGGCGGTTTATATGTCTCTAGGAAAGCATGCATTTCTTCCAGATTGTCAAATTTGTTGGCATAGAGTTGCTCATAATATGTTCTTATGATTGTTTGTATTTCTTTGGTGTTGGTTGTGATCTCTCCTCTTTCATTCATGATTTTATTTATTTGGGTCCTTTCTCTTTTCTTTTTGGTAAGTCTGGCCAGGGGTTTATCAATCTTATTAATTCTTTCAAAGA
>RCUC01136883.1:0-22442 GCA_003697995.1 Taxidea taxus jeffersonii
CCTTACATTCTAATAGGGAGAGACAGATAATAAGTAAGAAATAAGTAAAACATAGAGAATGTTTGATGGTAAAAATGCTATAAAGAGAAAGCGCATGAACCTGGAAATGACAAAGACTATGGGAGAGACCTATTTTCCTCATCCCCTTTGGAGAGAGAAAAGGATTGTGATGGGAGGCTGGCGGCAGACCACTGAAGGACTCTTTTCTTTCCTCCAGTGACTGCAACCTAGAACTAAAGCAAGATGATACCTAGCATGTTGGGGATGGGAAGCAGGGTTGGTTGGACACCAACCAGAGGACAGTGAGGATATTCTACTATATTTGTCTTAACTGGGGAGAAGATAAAGTTCTAATTCATGTAAGAAAGTGATACAACTTAATAGAAAAAAAAAACAAATAATACAACTTTAAAATTGGCATAATAATAGTAGGTAGTAAAGAATAAAATAAATATTCTAGAGGCATCCACGTGGCTCAGTCAGCTGGGCATTCAACTCTTGATCTTGGCTAGGGTCTTGATCTTGGGGTCATGAGTTCTAGTCCTGCATTTGGCTTCACATGGGGCACGCTGCCTACTTAAAAAATACATAAATAAAAGTATACAATATTCTAGATATGATGATGAGTGAATGATTCTATCAATTTGTTAAAATTAAGAGAACTCATATCCTAATGCAGGAAAGACAATAAATAATAAAGGATACGTTTGATGGTAATAAATTCTATAGAGGAAAATAAAGCAGGGAAGGGGAATGGGGAGGAAGGAGGAGCTACGTGTTTCAACAAATGAGCAGGGAAAGTGGGGCTGGGAGGCACCACTTAAATGACAATTGAAAGAACAGGTAGCTTTGCAGAGCTGAGGCAAGATTATTCCAACTAAGAAAATAAAAACAACAACCCAACCAAAATACTAAAAGGAAATGAGCCTAAGAAATCAGAAAACAAGCAACAGGTCACATCCAAGGAAAACAGAAGAAAACAATAAAAATAAATGTTAAGGAAAGAACATCAACGAATTATACAGTAGAGAATATCAATGAAGCTAAAAAATGCTTTTAAAAAAAGAACTGGGAAAACTGAGGAAGGAAACAGCAGACAAGAAACAGTTACAGAAATGTGCCAGGGTGGTTCAGTCCATTAAGCTTAAGTGTGTGCCTTTGGCTCAGGTCATGATCCCTGGATGCTGGGATCCAACCCCCTCCCCCCTGCATTGGGCTCCCTGCTCAGTAAGGGGGGGAGGGGTCTGCCTCTCCCTCTGCTCCTTCCTCTGCTCACGATCTCTTTCTCTCTCTCAAATAAATAAAAATTTAAAAAATAACCACAAACATAACAGAGTTCAAAATAATAAAAAATAAAAGAGTAACTATTTGGCAACCTGGATAAGAGATACACTCTGGAAAAAAAAAAAACATAAAGTGCCAAAATTGATACAAGAAGGAGAAGAAACATAGAGAGAATAATAGTTAAAGAAATTGACATGATTGGGCGCCTGGGTAGCTCAGTCCTTAAGGGTCTTGCTTTGGTTCTGGTCATGATCCCAGAGTCCTAGGATAGAGCCCCGAGACCTGCATTGGGCTTCCTGCTGAGGAAGCCTGCTTTTCCCTCTCCCACTCCCCCCGTTTCTGTTCCCTCTCTCCTGTTCCCTCTCTCGCTTTGTCTCTCTCTGTCAAATAATAAATAAAATCTTAAAAAAAAAAGGGGGGGCGCCTGGGTGGCTCAGTGGGTTAAGGCCTCTACCTTCAGCTCAGGTCATGATCTCAGGGTCCTGGGATCAAGCCCCACATCGGGCTCTCTGCTCAGCGGGGAGCCTGCTTCCTCCTCTCTTTCTGCCTGACTCTCTGCCTACTTGTGATCTCTCTCTCTCTCTGTGTCAAATAAGTAAATAAAATCTTTTAAAAAAAATCTTAAAAAAAAAAAGAAAGAAAGAAATTGACGTGATTATCAAGGACATCCCCAAATTTGCCCACAACAAAAGGTCTTGCTCTTAATGGCTTTACTGTTGAGTTTTGACAGTTTTTAAGAAAGCAGAGAATAACTATACAAATCATTTCAGAAAATAAAAAAGGAGGGATAACCTCATTTCTTGAGGCTGCTACAATTTTGATTTCAAACCCAGACAGTGTCAGGACAAGAAAAAGAAATTATGAGCCCTCTTCACTTCTGAGCACCGGTGCAAAATTCTATCTAGACTATTAACCACCTGAGCCCAACAGTGTATTACAAATAAGAAACATCATGACCAAGTAGTGTTTATCCTAAGAATTCAAAAGCAGGACAACATTAAGCAATCAGTGAGTGACTACCTGGCCTATGATAATGCTCAGTAAATGTTAGTTATTTATTGGCTATTAATGATGATGATAATACAAACATACAACTGTTGCGGGGTGAACTGGGCAGACCGCTGGACCCTGGGGCCTCAACCCTAACACATCCGAAGGAGCCGTTGATGGCTCTTGGTCAAGAGAATGAATTCAAGGACAGACACGCAGCACAACAGATGAGTGACACAAGTAGGAAAGTGTATTAAAGCAAACAGGATACTCTCGAGATAGATCAAGCAAGTAAGAGAGAGAAAGAGACAGAGAGACAGAGACAGAAAGACAGAGAGAGGGAAAGCATGCTGTGAGCCCTGGGCAGTTGATAACTAGTGGGTGGAATGTTTATTTCTTGGGGTGGGAAGCAGGGTTTTGTGCTTTTTCTTCCTAATTTGGTCAGGGGGTTCCTGTCATGGCCTCTGCCATCTTGGGCCTGGCTGGTTAGATCTGGCTTCTTGTGGAATGCTCCTAGAGGTCCCTCCCAATAGCTGTCCATGACTTCCAACTTGATGGCATCTGGTATCCTCCTAGAACTTAACCAGCTGCCTGCTCTATCACAATGGCTTTAGAAAACAATTCAATATTATCTTGAAAGTTGAACACGTGTAGTGGGTAACGTTAGGAATGCCACCTCGGAAATATATCCCAAAGATTCTTACTGATATGCAGTTGTAGACGTACACAAGAATATTCTTAGTGTTTTTTTTTAATACTGAAAGAAAAAAAAGACAAGCAATTGAAGTGTCTATCCATAGGAAAATGGATAAATAACTTGTGTAATAATCACACCATAGCCTGCTATTCAGCTGTGGGGTTGGAGGTAAGTAAGTGGGAGTCAAAGGATTGAAGATAAAAGAGAAAAGTAATTAAAAGTATAACCAAACTCACGCTGGTTCTCCCCTTGGTAAGTCATGGAAACAGCACCAGGTGAGGGGTGGGAAGACTTTATTTGCAGCAAATAAGGAGTCACAGCTTCCAAATAAAGTTTTCTTTGTGCGACAGCTCACCTGGTGCCATTTCCGTGACTCGCCAACTCAACTCCGGTTGGTTCAGTTACAAATTTGGTGGGTGGGGGGAATGGGGTAACCAGGTGATGGGCATTAAGGAGGGCACCTGATATAATGAGCACTGGGTATTGTATGCCCTTAATGAATCACTAAACTCTACTTCTGAGATGAAAACAAGTAAACAAACACAAAACAGAACAAATTTGGTGACCCAGATGGAACTGCTGTCCTGAGATTCTGCCCTCTGGTTCCCTGGCTTCCAATGGTCAGAGCAGCAGGCAGCTGAAGTTCACTTGGGCTAAACCACCCAAGCTTGAAGGACAGGGGCAGATTCCTCAAAGGGATCTCTCCCTTTCTGGTGCTTGCCATTTTGTCCTCATTTGAAATCCAGTGGCTGACTCCCATCCCTTTTACTCAGAGGATTTCTGTTGGTATAAATTATGCTGGGGCCATAGCACAGGTTTTAGAGGTAAAACTAGAGTTGTCTCGTAAAGTCTGGGCAAGATGGCAGAACAGAGGGAATGCTCTGGATAAACTGGGCCTCTCTGGTAAACACCCTGGGGGACTGAACCCTCCATTAGGGTCCAGCTGCTGGACATCCCCAGGTGACAAAACGTCACTTGGCCATTCAGAGGGTTACACAGTCCAGCCTGGTTTAACAGGTGTAATCTAACAGATGAGTTTAGGGTCTGGGAGATTGAAAGAAATCTCTGTCCCACCTGTGGTTTGGTCTGTTTGCAGTTGGTTCCTTTTTGGATCTCCACAGTGGTTGTTTGGCTCTTGGGCACCTCCTCCTTCCCTGACAACCCTGGACGAAGGAGGCAGCAGCTCTGTGGGTCCCTGGAAGCACGCACTGGGGACCAGGTAAGAGCTCTATTTAATTGGTTAAAAGATAAGCACTTATAAAAACTGGGTATTCAGGGCACCTGGGTGGCTCAGTTGGTTAAGCCTCTGCCTTCGGCTTAGATCATGATCCTCGGGTCCTGGGTCCTGGGATGGAGCAAGGGGCAGCAGGCTCCCTGCTCAGCAGGGAGTTTGCTCCACCCTCTTCCCCTACCCCTTCCCCTTCCTTCGTGCTTTGCACTCCCTCTTGCTCTCTCTCAAATAAGTAAATAAAAATCTTTAAAAAAGATTGTGTAGGGCGCCTGGGTGGCTCACTCGCTAAGCATCTACCTTGGGCTCAGGTCATAATCCCAGGGTCCTGGGGTTGAGCCCCACATTGAGCCCCAAATCGGGGTCCCTGCTCAGCAGGAAGCCTGCTTCTCCCTCTCCCACTCCCCCTGCTTCTGTTCCCTCTCTGTGTCTCTCTCTGTGAAATAAAGTATTTTTTTAAAAATTGTGCATTCTAAAACTCAAAAAGGTAAAAACAAACCCAAATGGTCTTCAAGTTCCTGTGATCTAGGATAATCTTGCGTAAATAAAAATAGACATGTCTTTGGTGTTATCGGTATCAAATGTAATTGATAAGCACGTTTGATCTACCTGAATTTATTAGTTGAATTCCAATCCAACGAATTGAACTGAGCTAATCCAATTGAATTAGTTGCAATTTGTCAGCAAAAATGACATAAAAAGGATGGTTGATTTTGTCTGTCTCATGAAGTTTTCATGGATAACTGTTAAGAACAAGTAAGTTGGGGGGGGGGCACCAGGCTGGCTCAGTCGGTAGAGCATGTGACTCCTGATCTTGGGGTTTTGAGTTCAAGCCCCACCTTGGGTGAAGAGATCACTCCCCGCCCCTCAAAAAAAAACTTCAAAAAAAGAAAAAAAAACAAGTAGGTTGAGTAGATAAAAAATTGTATGTAAAACTTCTGAGTTGCTTTCAAAATATTTGGTAACCTGCAACTTTGAGGTTTTGCCAAGTTAAATGATACATTGGGTTGAGTAAATCAGATATCTAAGTTTTTTTTCAAATAAGATAAAATCCTACAACATTGGTTACTAAATGTAGGTTATTTTTTTGCTTATTGCAGAGAAACTGAGGATACAAGGGTCTGTTAGTACACATGTTTTATGTTTTGTTGAAAGTTGTACTATTAAAAAAAAACATGTTTCTGGAAATTGCAAGATATATTCATAAGTTTGCCCACCTAAAGAATTCACAGTTGGTTACTACTCAGTTTTCACTACTTAGTTTCACTAGAAAACTTAGTATCACTAGAAACTAAGATTTCTGAAAGTAAAAATTCTGCTAAATGTAATTGAGACAGTTAGAAACGATAAGGAAAGCAACTCTGTCTGCAAAAAAGGAGGGGCTTTGATAAGAAAGATATAAGGAATGGGAATACATTTCGTCGAGGGGAAAAAGAAAGCAATTTTGTCCTAAAATGAGACTGGTTATTTAAATAGAAAAGGCTTAGGACAAAATCTGAATGAAAAAGAAACTTATAGAACATTTGTAAAGGAAAAATTGGGAAAAGAATTTTGCGTGATCAAGACTAAGACTGAAATGAATGAATTTTAAAACTACACTGGAATAAGACTGAAAATCTGTTTTTTCTCTCTGTTAAAAAGACAAAATTTTTTTGGATTGTTGCTCAGCTCTTGATAAGAAATTATAAACAAAGTTTTAAAAATTTTCTTTATGTGCCCAAGGGTGCCTCGATGGCTCAGTCATTTAAGGGTCACACTCTTGATTTCAGCTTAGTGTCATCTCTGAGTCATGGCATCCAACTGGTTCTCTTTCCCTCTCCCCCCCGTCCCCTGGAGGCATGCATGTTCTCTCTCTCTCTCTCTTTCTCTTTCACTCTCTCTGAAATAAATAAATAAAATCTTTAAAAATAAATAAAAATAAATTTTCTTTACACTGACCAAGAAAACCAGTTCTCATGCTTTGTCTTTATCAGGTCTTTGCTTACTTAAAAATCTTAACTTCTCAATAGGCAAGGAGCTAAATTTTGCTAACAACTACATAACTTATAGAATCTTCTTGGCCAACTTGGGTAAATAGATAATTAAATATTAAGTTTTATAATGATCTGTAATCCTATTTAGGCATGTGCTTTAAAACCTTCTGAGATTGGGGTGCCTGGGTGGCTCAGTCGGTTAAGCATCTGCCATGTCAGGTCATGTTCCCAGGGCCCTGAGGGGGTCCTGGGATCAAGTCCTGCATAGGTCCTCCTGCTCAATGGGGAGTCTGCTTCTTCCCTCTCCCTTTGCTGCTCTCTCTCTCACTCTCTGCCAAATAAATAAGTAAAATCATGAATAAATAAATAAATAAATAAAACCTTTTGAGACTTATAACAAAATTCCTAAGATGCAAATTCTAAATGAAATCTTTTTGACTAGCTAGGGTTGTTTATTTGGTATATTAAATTCAAGGGGAAGCATTGTCAAACAAATGATGATAAACCTTCTTCAGTTATGTTGTTTTGATAAGCACTATAAGTGTTCTGGAAATTATATGAAGTCCCCAAAGTTTTAACATGTCAAGTTGTCACTTGACACTGTAATTATTGAAATGTTCTGTGTCACGGAAGTAACTGGATTTCTTTGTCAACTGCATGATAATGAACTCTCATTGGACGTTTAACTATGTCCATTTTTGAGGGTTGTTTTTTTTGTTGTTTATAGTTATTGCTCTGCTCTCGTACAAAATGTGTTTCATCCTTAAGGAGATTCATAAGAAGGACTTTTTGACAAACATACCTTTAAGGTCATAAAACTAAGCTGAGTAAGGACGTGTGGAACTAATGGAAAAGCTGCATTCAAACAGAACAAGAATTAATAACATGGGACTGAATGAACTGAGGAAGATGATTATGGTTTTTCTGACTCTTGTTTGAAACATTGCTGGTTTTCTAATGTTTGCTTCTCCAGATTTAAGGAAATTTATCTTAAGATACCCATGATGGGGGACACCTGGGTTGCTCAGCCAGTTAAGAGGCTGCCTTTGGCTCAGGTCATGATCCCAGGGTCCTGGGATCAAGCCCCTCGTCTGGCTCCCAGCTTGGCAGAGAACCTGCTTCTTTACCTCCCTGCCACTCTTCCTACTTGTAATCTCTCTCTGTGTCAAATAAATAAATAAAATCTTTAAAAAAAAAAAAAGGGTGCCCATGATAGGGGCACCTGGCTGGCTCCATTGGTAGAATGTGTGACTCTTGATCTTGGGGTTGTGAGTTTGAGCCCTATATTAGGTGTAGAGATTACTTAAAAATAAAATCTTAGGGATGCCTGGGTGGCTCAGTTGGTTAAACGGCTGCCTTCGGCTCAGGTCATGATCCCAGCATCCTGGGATCGAGTCCCACATCGGGCTCCTTGCTTGGCAGGGAGCCTGCTTCTCCCTCTGCCTCTGCCTGCCTCTCTGTCTGCCTGTGCTCGCTCTCTCTCTAACAAATAAATAAATAAAATCTTTAAAAAATAAATAAATAAAATCTTAAAAAAAATAAAGATATCTATGATGTACAAAAACATGATAAACTATTCCTTTGTGAATGAATCTAAGGATTTAACTTTTCTCCCTACCTGAGCCCTCCAGAATTCAAAAACTCTCAATGAGTATTCTTTCTTTCCATAGGAATCTGTTCTGTTTGTAACAGGACACCATTGGAAACATTGGTTATTTTACCAAGGCTTTGACTTGAATATTTTCTTTGACTTTGAATATTATATTTGAGAAAGACATGTGTAGACTCAGATATGTCCAAACAGTTTTAATGAATTAAGTTTGGGGCGCCTGGGTGGCTCAGTTGTTAAGCATCTGCCTTCAGCTCAGGTCATGATCCTGGGATCAAGCCCCGCATCAGGCTCCCTGCTCAGTGGGAAACCTGCTTCTCCCTCTCCCACTCCTCCTGCTTGTGTTCCCTCTCTTGCTGTGTCTCTCTCTGTCAAATAAATAAATAAACTATTTTTATTTATTTTTAAGATTTTATTTATTTATTTGACAGACACAGATCACAGGTAGGCAGAGAGGCAGACAGAGAGCGAGGAGGAGGAGGAAGCAGGTTTCCCACTAAGCAGAGAGCCCGATGCAGGGCTCGATCCCAGGACCCCAGGATCATGACCTGAGCCGAAGGCAGAGGCTTTAACCCACTGAGCCACCCAGGCACCCCTAAATAAACCCTTAAAAAAAAATTTAAGGTTGCCTTTATGGACACAATGGAGCCCTTTGGTAATGTTGGCCTGGTACCTAGCTTAGAGTTCCCAGCAGTCTCACCAGGTGAGTAAAGAAAGTCACTTCCTGGCAGGTCAGGGAACCTCAGGATATTTTGGGATCCTGGAGAAGAGAAATTCGACCAAATCTACAGGTAGTTCGGACAGGCCTGATGACATTTGGCTTAGCTTTTGGCTTCGAGAGGCTATTGAAAGTTCAATCTAGAAATTCCTTATGAAAAGTTCTAGCAAAGCAAGTTCTAAAAATCTATCCGGTCAATCACTATTCTTGCTGAGCTTCTGTAAATAATCAGGCCAACGCTGTTAAAGCTGGACTTGTTTTACAAACAAATTAGTATTGATTGGACCATCCTTGGTGGGAAGGAGGCTGATTTTAGAGAAAAATTATGTTTCAATAATGTCTTTGTGGATGTTGGATTCTAGGTCTGATTGTCTTAGTATTTGTTGCTGGACTGTAAAACTGGGCTAGATCCTGAATTCTGGTTTCTTTGAATTTCTGACGATGACCCGCCAAGCTAAGGTTTCCCATTCTCTTGACTTGGAATCAATGAGAACTAACACCGCCCCCCCGCCCCCGCTTTCTTCCTGAAACCCTGCAAACCGAAGCTGGGCAATGTAAAGCCCTACTTAGGAAGGCTTCAGCCTTAGCATTACCTGATTTTGACAAGCTGTTTTATTTGTACGGACACAAGAGGGGAGGAATACCTGAGCAGTGTTAACCCAAACGCTGGGGCCCTTAAAGAGAACCATAGCATTTTTCTGAACAATTTTTTGTTTTTCTAAACAACTGGATGCAGTGGCCAAGGGGAGCAGTAGCAGCCACATGCCTCTTGATAAAAGCAGCAAAAAAAAAAAAAAAAAAAAAAAAAAAAAAAACTATGAGTCACCCTATGTCTGTTTGGACTCCACACCAGGTTCCGAAGTTTTGGGGAGAAACAAGGGACATCTGTGGCTACCCCAAAACAAAATTTTACAACATCAGGCTGTACTGGTAGATACCCCAGATACAGCTGCTGTGCTACTCCCCCAATCATGAAGCACTCGATCAAATTTATTCTGGCAACAAAGATCTCCAGAGAGAACCTCTGTCTAACTCGGAGGAAATCGGGTTGACACATGGCAACAGTCCCATGGGAAATGGGCTAAGAAGGGCGGGGTATGCAGTGGTATTCCTAAACGCTCTCACAGAGGCTACAAGACCAGCCCCTGGAACCTAGCCCAAAAGGCAGAAACAGTTACACTAACCAGGACATTAGAACTGAGTGAAACAAGGTGTGAACTATTTACGCTGATTCTAAAAATGCCTCCTCTGCAATTCATGCCCATGGAGCAATATGGAGAGGAAAGGACTGCTAAGCAGTGAGAATAGGGATATTAAACATGACAAGGAAATCCACAGGTTGCTAGAAGCCATACCTGAGCCTGAAGATGTGGCAGCAGTCTGGTTACAAAACCAGGAGGGGGTGTGCACCATCGAAAGAACCCTGGGGGCTATAATCTGCAGCTGAGTAGAACATACGGTGAAAGGAAAGGATTTTATCATGAGGCTGTAGTGTTGTTCCATGGACCGCATGAACGGGAATGTGGTTGAGCTGGGCTTTAGAAAGGAACGAGAATTAAGGCCAGCGAAGCTTCCAGGTGTCCTTCTCCATCTGTTGTCTCCACTTCTCTGTGTGGATTCGTGATCCTCTTCTCTCTCTGCAGACTTACCTCGTCCGCACCCTCGGCAAGGTTCGCAGGGAAGACGGCTGCCTCACCACTGTTCAGTTTGTAAGTTGCAGTTGCAGACACATAATGAGGATGACCTAATTCTTCGTTGATCCCAATTAAAAATTTCCAGAAAAGAGAATTTTACGGGATGTCAAGCACTAGCTCTAAAATCTGTGGGTCTCAGATACAGACACAGCTGCTGGAGGTCCACTCCTGTCTCAACCAAGAAAGAAGTCACCGAAAATTTAATCAAACAGGCATTTATTGAGACTGTTAGAACTGCAATTCCCAAGACAAAGATTCAGGTAGAAACCTGACTCGGGAATACAAAGACAGGCAGGGTTATAAAGGCAAAAGTGCAAGAGCACAGCTTTCATTGAAGTCCTCTCTGCAAAATACCTAATGAAACTAGCTGAAAGGGGATTGATTGAGTTAACACATAAACAAGGGATTGAAACTTGTCAATTCCGGTTGGCTCCTTTTGAAGTGAAGACTGTTAAGGATTCAGGTATTCTGATGAGGAGGGAGTTAAATTAAGGCTTACAGCTTGCAGTTGGCACAAAGTTTATGGTTCCTCCAATGAGGAGGGGCATAGATTCCTCCTGGTTTGTGGCCTCTAACCCTATTTTATTTTATTTTATTATTTTAAAAGATTTTCTTTATTTATTTGAGAGAGAGCAAAAGAGTATGAGCAGGGGATGTGGTGCGGAAGGGGGAAAGGAGAAGCAGGCTCGCCACTGAGCAGGGAGCCCAGATGCCAGGCTGGATCACGGGACCCCGGGAACACGCGCTTGATTGACTGAGCCACCCAGGCGCCCTTCCTAACCCTATTTATTTTTTCATTTTTAAAAAATGTTTTCAGTGTTCCAAGATTCATTGTTTATGCACCACACCCAGTGCTCCATGCAATACCGGCCCTCCTTAATACCCACCACCAGGCTCACCCAACCCCCTAACCCTATTTTAAAAGAAACTCTCTTAGCGGGCTTGTTTGTTCCATTTTAACATCTCTTGTTACACCTGAGACCTATTCATCGGGGTGGCCGCTCCCAAAAGAGGGGAATCCTTGTGAGGGAGGCAGGTGGCTACTTGCAGATGACCAATGACAATCATGTTCAGGTCAAAGGGCAAGGAGGTTGGCTCTGACTCCCAAAATCTGGGTTTCCAAGTGGAGTTATTTTGTCTATAGTCCCAACCAGTTTATTATTTGAATTGACCCAGAAAACTTTTCCAGGAAGAGTGGTAGGGCAGTCTCGACAGAGAAAACCACATCTTTGGAAACAAGGAGGCATCAAAATGGGCATTCTAAATGAGGGCTGGCTGGGCCCCTGTTGTGACTGTTGCACAGATTCATATCAAGAGCCCAAATGGGGGAAGACAAGCAGGCAGAGGAGGTGGTGTTAGACTGTGAAAAGCTTTGTATGCCAGACCTTTGACTTTCATCTTGAAAATAGAGGGAGCTGCTGAAGGTTCTAGAGCATGGGAGTGTCATGCGTCATCTACGGCTTAGAAAAATAAATGCAGAGGACAAAGTATTAGCATCACCAGCAAGGCTAAACTCTTAAAAACAGTCATGGTTGCTGATGGAAATTATTTCTTGCCTTGATTCTGGTTTTCAGTTTAATGTCTATGTATTGGCAGATTATTTCCAGGATAAATCAGAGACGTTGTTAAGCAATCATTGACCCAGGCCAGTATATACACAGTTTATTCACAGAATCCTCCTCCTCACCACCTGCAGAACAGAAGGCAAAACACGGCACCTTCACCCTGAGCGTGGTTGGAGGACATTATAAATAAAGATTCCGTGGAGAGGTTCATTGTGTCTCCCAGGAAGTCAGCTTATTATGAATTCCAGGCAGCCTGTTAATGGACCATGAGCAGGAGATGCTCTGAAAGTAAGCAATATGGACGAGCCATACTTTATGTGAGATGTCCTAACAGTGCTGGACTTCTCTCTGCATGCCAGCATTTCCTCCTAACCCATTCACGAAGGCAGCCTGTCCTCTCTATGCTGCTCCTCTCCCCACACTTCTGGATGTAACTGACATCTGGTTTCAATACGTTTTCACGGCCCATTGACTTTTGGCTGGCTGATCCCACTCCCAGAGAGAGAATACCACCTATGTAGGTATGAACTCTGTCTAGTCCATTTCTGTTTCAACTTATATCACAACAATTCATGTTCAGACAGTGGCTGAAGCAGAACTTGATTTAATGGTGTGATTCTAAGTAGCTGATGCATAGTCAAGTTTCATCAAAGGGAAAATAACCAAAGTGAAACCCACACGCCAGAGGTGGGTGCACGAATCCAGCAAATAAGATCCCTTTATGCAGAGAGGCAGGAATGCATCTCTTCATTTCTCTTTCCCCGCTCCCTTATTTCTTCCTGTCATAAGCAGGAGGGCATCTTATGGTGCCTTCCATAGTGAAGAGGGTCAATACCTACAGATGTATTTTAAAAATAGAAATAATAACAGCCTCCCTTCCCTCCTCACTGAGTTATTGTGACGACCCAATGAGAAGTAGTTGAAGTTCCTTTGTAAGCTGTAAAGGGCAACATGGCTGCTGCCACAGCCTTGCCTAAAACCCTCCAATCTCTCCCTCAGGACCTCGGACTAAAGTCCAGAGTCTAGGCGTGGCTTGAAGATTCTTTCTGAGGGGGCTCACCTCCGCAGCCACTCCTGTCTCTGAATCACCTCCTGCTCTAGCTTCACCCTGTTCACACCCCTCCTGGGCTGCTCCCAACCAGCCTTTGCTCAGACCAGCGTCCCCCCTGCTCACCCTCCTTTCTTGCCTGCTCCTCCCTTGATCTCATGACCCTGAGATCATGACCTGAGCCAAAACCAAGAGTTGCTCACTTAACTGACTGTGTCACCCAGGCGCCCCTTTATTGGGGGCTGTCTTTAAGAGGGTAGGGTGTTTAGCAGCATGGATGGCCTTTCTCCACTAGATAAAGTAGTAGCGCCCCCCCTCCCAAGTTGTGACAACCGCAGATGTCTCTAGATGCTACCATAAAACTCCTGGGGAATAAAACTGAACCCGAAAATCACTGGGTCCAGTTACACTCTAGATTCATTCAGAGGCCGTGTCAGATGCCCCAACAACAACAATAAAGCTTTCTTTATTTGCTAATGGTGGTCTGAACTCCCATTCAAGCCACCATCACACTCGTGAGAGATAACACTCGATCTTGCTAATTAAAACCTGTTCTCTGGTTTAAAGCCATCTTTTTTGTGATCCTCCCATTGTGTGAACTCCCATATGTGAAACACTCTCTGAAATCTGATTCTGTGTTCACTTATGAATAGCAATGGCTCACAAGTTGTTCACTTTTGAGTACGTTAGAAGGTTGCCTCTGAGTACGCAAACATCCTAAAGGTTTGTTTTGTGCATCAGGAGAAGGAAGTGGGCCAACTGAGCTGGCTGTGGATAAGCTTGCAGACAGGAGGACTGGGCAAGTGGGGAGAAGGGGGATGGGGATACTAGCTCCAGTCCACCCTCTGCCTAGATCCGCTCAGCTTTCTGCCCTAACTGGGTAGGTGTTGGATTTGGCATTCTTTTAAGGATACTTGAAAACTTCCCAGTATTTACCCAAAGAAGAGAGGAACAATGTCCCCTTACATAAAATCTCCCTAAAACTTTCCTGGTTATTTAAAACCTCCCTCCTGGGGCGCCTGGGTGGTTCAGTTGGTTTAGTGTCTGGCTCTTGGTTTTGGCTCAGGCCATGATCTCAGGGTTGTGAGATTGGGCCCCTGCATAGGGCTTTGCAGTCTTCGTGGGCTTCTCTTGAGATTCTCTCCCTCTCCCTCTGCCCCTCCCACACAAACACCTACATCCATGCAGGTGCTCTTCCTCTCTTTTTCTCTCTAAAATAGATACATCTTTAAAAAAGAAAAATCAAGCCTCCCTCCTCTCTCAACTCGGGGGAGGAAAAGGGTGAGGGAAGACAAGCCCATAAGCATTACCTCCTCTTTCTTCTTCCTCTGCCTCTCCTCTTAGAACCAGATGGGCTTTGTTTTCCCTTTCCTCTCTGCCTGGAAGGGATCTTCCCCCTCCACACCACCATAACCTCCTCCTTCCTACATTCTGTTTCCTGTCCCTACAAGTATAATGACAGGAGACCTGCAGTTGAAGAATGACATTCACTGATGAAGGAGTGGTGAAAGGACTTAATTCCAAGTCCTTAATTCAGAGAGTGCCTGAGTGGCTCAGGTGGTTGAGCATCTGACTCTTGATTTCGGCTCAGTTATGATCTCAGGGCTGTGAGATCGAGCCCCGCACTGGGCTCTGTACTGGGCTCCTCATTGGGCATAGAACCTACTTAAGATTCTCTCTCTATCTCCCTCTGCACACCTCCCCCTCGTGTTCTCTCTCTTAAAACAAAAACAAAAAACTCTCGAAGTGCTTAATTCAAAAGTACTATTTCTTTATTCATTCATCAGATAATAGTCATCTGTTTCTCTGTGTTCTTAGCAGGCCAGGGCTGTGCTTACCTTGTGAACTACAGCATCCCCAGCACTCAGCATGGTGTTGCATACCATATTACCTGGAAAGTAGTTGCTTAAAATAATGCACATATATTATCTCACAATTTCCATGGATCAGGAGTCTTGGCACGGTATAGCTGGGTCTTCCACTCAGGGCCTCACAAAGCTGTGATCTGGGGGTCAGCTCCATGAGATGGGGCCTCATTTGAGGCTCCAGGTCCTCTTCTAACCTTACATGGTTGTTGCAGAATACATTTCCTTGCAGCTGGAGAGCTCACAATGACCTGCCTCAAAGCCAGCAGGAGAATCTCTCCGACGCTTCCAAGGCTTTCTTTCTCCTCTGATTCAGATCCACCCAGAATAATTTTCCTTTTGATTAACTCAAAATTCACAGATCTGCAAAATCCCTTAACCTTTGCCACAATACACAACTTCATCACAGGAGTAACACTAGTCATAGTCACAGATCCTGCCCATCTCCAAAGGGAGAGATTTTATAAGGTCACAGATCAATGGAGGTTATCTCAGGATTTTGCCCAAGGCAGCACCCAAAAATATAGGTTAAGTGAATGCCTGAAGGAAGGAATGAAGGCAGGCATCCCATTTCTCTTCACCGTAACTCTGGGCATAGGGAGCATCACCATTAATTGAAAGAGAAAGACATTTAGTTCAGAGATAACGAATGATTTGTCTTTGTTCAAAGGCATCGAAATTGCAGGATGAGTCTCCAGACTGAAGCCTGTCTGAGTCTTTTATGTAGTAAAACATTCCCTTACACCTCAGTTCTGCCCCCCAAACCCCCACAAGCAGGTTCGACCTCTCTGCTTCTACTCACCTCCATGAAGTGGAGACAGAGGCCCATGGGGCCAAGACACTTCCCATCCTTGCCATAGATGGATTCCCCAGCCACTGGACAGCCCAACAGGCTCCAGAGGCCAGCATGGGCTACACCAGGGCACTGAGAGAGCAAAGATCTGTTTGCTCCTGCCCAGAGGTTTTTGCCTCCTGTCCACACCCAGACCGTGGCACCTGTAGGCTCTTTTGGTTCCAACGCTCTCCAAGGATAGAGAAGGGAAAGCTGGTGAGGGATGTTTTCTTCATAGCCTCCTTCCTCTCTGAGGCTTAGTAAGCTGCTCTCCTTGTTCTAGGAGGGACCATAAAGGATGAGAATCCTGGGTATACCTGGGAGAAGCTATGGGATTAGTTTGCACAGCAGTGGTGGCGGGTTTTGTTTTGTTTTTAAAGATTTTATCCATTCACTTGAGAGAGAGAGAGAGAGAGCACAAGCAGGGGGAGAGGCACAGGGAGAGGGAGAAGCAGACTCCCCACTGAGCTGGGATCCAGACAGGCATGGGGCTAGATTCCAGGACCTGGAGATCACGACCTGAGCCGAAGGCAGACACCCAACCATCTGAGCCACCCAGGCGCTCCAGCAATGATGGTGTTTTATGCAAGTAAAGAATTTGTGGGGCACCTGGCTGGTTCACTTGGAAGAGCATGCAACTCTTGATCTGAGGGTCTTGAGTTCAAGCCCCATGTTGGATATAGAGATTACTTAAATATATAAACTTTTAAAAATTAAAAAAAAGTGGGGTGCCTGGGTGGCTCAGTCAGTTGAGTGTCTGCCTGCTGCTTGAGTCATGTTCTCAGGGTCCTGAGACTGAGCTCCCTGTCTGGCTCCCTGCTCAGTGGGGAATTTGTTTCTCCCTCTGCCCTTCCCCTGCTCATGTTCTTTTTGTCTTTCTCTCTCCCAAGTAAATAATAAAATCTTAAAAAAAAAAAAAAAAAAAAAGAATTTGTGGGAAAACAGCAACAGATTAGTCTTCTCTTCTCTTTTTTTTTTTTTCAAGTTTTTATTTATTTATTTGTCAGAGAGAGCACACAAGTAGGCAAAGGGGTAGGCAGAGAGAGAGGGAGAAGCAGACTCCCCGCTGAGCGGGGAGCCCCAAGCAGGGCTTAATCCCGGGACTCTGGGATCATGACCTGAGCTGAAGGCAGGCGCTTAACTGACTGAGCCACCCAGGCATCCCTTGACTCCTCTTTTCATCTGCTTCTCATTCAGCCCTTCACTATGTACCTTTATGCACCGAATATTCTACACCTACACTGTGTCTGGCCCACAATGGCTTATTTTCTTCCCTGCCTCTCATTTTTTTTCTAGTCTATTTGTGATCTTTAATAAGCAATACCCTTTCATCTGCCTTTGTGTTGACAGACTTACAATTTTGCCTCATGGAAACTCCATATTATATATTAAAATCCTTCCATTATAGTGAAAATGCATAATGCATAGGCGATCACATCCCACCACACATAACCTCAAGCATGCCAGGCATAAATCCAAGGTGGAAGATGTTTGTTTGTATGTTTTCATAATCCACTTTAGGCTTTAATTACAATGAGACAATAAGAGAGAGATATGAATGCATTGATCTTGCGGCTGGCACCTTTGTTATTCACTTCATGTTGACAACTCCCATTGAAATTCAAGCATTTCTCCTACTCGGCCCGGTTCTTCAGTCTACCCAGAGCGTTCAAAGCAAATTATCTGCAGCCTTATGAATATCCAGCTCATTCTGTCCCGCTTCCTTCTCCTGAGACACACAATAAAATAAAGCCTTGGGATATTTATGTGCTCAGAGGCAAATTTATAATTTACTCAAAGGTGAACAACTTTTGCAAGCAGCTGCTACTCATGGGTAAACATGAAATCAAATCTCAGAGAGGACATTTTTGCATTTCACACAAATAAACCTTCCAACTGCTACTTCCAGACAAAATGGGAAAGGGGCTTCCAGAACATAGCTGGATTGTCCAAAAGAAGCTTTTATTGATGAAATACATGCATTTGGCACCAGAGAGCCTGTTTGTCCGATCCCCTCAACTTCCGTCCAACAACCACTCTATCCTACTGATGTCCTTCCAGCATCCAACTTGAGTAAAACTGAAAAGGGGGCAGTGCCTATACAAAAACTTGGACTCCTGGGAAACCTTTCATCTGTGGAAATGAAAGCAATTAATCCCACCTTGAGGGCAGAAGAATAATGTGTCAAAGACGCTGGAGATGCCATCAAAGGGCTTCCGTTAGGAAGTCTGTTCTCTCCTGGACACCCTCTCAGTGGGCTGAACAGTGGCCCCCCAAAAAGATACGCCCACATCCCACCCCTGGGAATCTGTGAATGTTATCTGAATTTTTAAAGATTTCATTTATTTGAGAGAGTGAGCAAGCGCGCGCGTGCGAGAGAGAGAAAGAGAGAGAGAGAGAGAGAGAGCACAAGCCCGGGAGGACAGGCAGAGGGAGAGGGAGAAGCAGACTCCCCACTGAGCAGGAGGCTGGATGTGGGGGGTCGATCCCAGGATTCTGGGACCATGACCTGAGATGAAGGCAGACACTTAACCCACTGAGCCATCCAGAACCCTGCTATCTGATTTACAAAGAGAGTCTTTGCCAATATAATTGACCTAAATACCTTGAGAGGAAATCATACTGTGCTATCCGGATGAGGCCTACCTCCGCTGACTAGCGTCGTTAAAAGCAACCAAAGAGAAGTCCACAGAAAATGGAAGCAGAGATTACAGTGATGGGACACAAGCCGAGGCAGCCAGCAATCCTCCGAAGGTGGAAGAAGCAAGGAAGGGCATCTCCCCCAGCACCTCCAGACTGGGTATGGCCCTGCCAGCACCTTGATTTCAGTGTCCCAGCCTCCAGCACTGTGAGGGAATAAATTTATGTTTTTGAAAGCCACCCAGTTGATGGTCCCTTGCGACCTCAACCTAGGAAACAGACACCTGTCCAGGCTTCGTGGAGCTCTACCTTTCAGACTTAGCTCATGTGTTTTGCTTTCTGTGAAATACAGTCACCCCATCCCTACCCCCGGCCCCTAGGCCAGGCCAGGTTCTCTGTTTGCCCGCAGTGACTGTCACACTCCCCCTGTCATTTCTCCTATTGCTCTTGTTTCATTGTCTGGTGACACTCAGCCATCCTTGGTCTACTCTTCAATGCGACACCTAGACCCTCTGAGGCCTGTCTGCAAGGACTCCCAGACCAATTTCCAGAAGTGTGAATAAACTCTTGCTTTCACATGTTTTTGTGTTTGTTTTTTTTAAATAAATTTTATTTATTTGTCAGAGAGAGAGCCCAAGTAGGCAGAGCAGAGGGAGAAACAGGCTCCCTGCCAAGCAGGGAGCCTGATGTGGGACTCGATTCCAGGACTCCAGGATCACGACCTGAGCCCAAGGCAGACGCTTAACTGAAGGAGCCACCCATCTGTCTCTTCGCATGGATTTCGAAGTGAAGGTAAAAACGGACTTCGCTTTGTTACCTACAACAGTCCCTAAAGGAAGGCTTTGGTGTGCTTTTTTCTCCATTGGTGCCATCATCCCTCACCTTCTTCCATTCTTGCCGTCAGAAACGGGCTTTCTGGCTTCTCTTCACTGTGTTGAAACAACTCATGACAGCTGCACAGCTGCCTGCCTGGGAGAAAGGCCAGAACTAATTGACTCACAACATCTCTAATAAGAGGTTAAATACATATTCTGAGGCACAATTAACACACAAAGAGAATGGAATTTTATGAACTCTAGGAAATGGTACATTCACTTCCAAAAGCCCTTTCTACTTGCACTGTGTCTAGAGTTTATCTCCCCATCCTTTCCCATCCCAGGGTTATTTTCGCTGACTTCTGGAGTCTTCCTCTCCGAGTCCCCATCCCACCCGCCAACTTCAAATTCTCCTCCTCTGTATTGCAGAAGGTTCAGTTCCGAGTTGGGGCTTATTCTGAAATGCAAGTTCAACAAAACCAGAAGGCCATCCTCTCTGGGGATTTACTCACCTGAACATCCCAGATGCTAATCACCTCCCATCCAAAGCAGCCATCTGTGTATGGGATTCAAACATCCACAGTGCTACCTTCCTAGGTCAAGTGAAAGATGTTTTCTCCATCTCCTGAAACATATGTAACTCTTACAATCAGAAAAAAGAAAAAATAAGATAACCCGTGTGAAACTATGAACATCTCACCCAGACAGAAATGAGTGTGATTAAGCCATAGCCTCCTGTTGATAGAATTATGGCATCATCAGAACAATATTTTAGGGAGTTTGCCAGGATCTATCAGTGTTTGAAGGTGCTTTCTCTTAGACCTGGAAATCCTCCTCCTAAGACTCAGTGCCACAGAAAAATCTCTCAGATGTGTACTTGGATAAATGTCCAAGATGCTGGTGCAGTAGCAAAATACAAGAGAGAGATTTTTTACCAAGTAAGTAAGAAAATAGGGATGCCTGGGTGGCTCATTTGGTTAAGCGTTTGCCTTCGGCTCAGGTCATGATCCCAGGGTCCTGGGATCGAGCCCCTCGTCAGGCTCCCTGCTCAGTGGGGAGCCTGCTTCTCCCTCTGCCTCTGGTCATGTTCTCTCCTGCTTGCTCACACTATCTCTCAAATAAATAAAATCTTAAATAAATAAATAAGAAAATAATTAAATATACAGCATAGGCACTAACTGTCCACGGTGTTGTATAGGCGCGTCCCATCATGGCACTATCCACCTGAAACTCACGTAACATTGTGTGTCAACTGTACTTCCATTAAAGAAAAGAAAATAGATGAATGACAGAACACAGACAAGAGGTGCAGCGTTTGTGACAAAGAATGCCTTTCATGTATGTGATCTAACCTGAAAGGATGGTGTAAGGCACACTGTTGGGCGTTTGTTTTCTCTTCCCCTGTCAGGCTTGTGAATTCCCTCACTCTATGCTGAGGTATATAAATAGAATGTTATGCCATTATACCCCATGATGGATCTCTTCTTACGAACTCTCGGGGTTTGGGATAACAAGGGTAAAAACATAGTCCTAAAGCATGATTTTAACCCAATTCCATGACCTCCGTAACCATTTTAGTTCCTCTTTCTCTGCTTGGAAAACTCAGGCAACTGCTCAGGCCTACTTCTCTCCAACAGGGGGTCTGGGTCTATGAGGAAGGGTGTGTTTTGGGAGGCCTCCTGGCACAGGGAGCGGGGGAAAGGGGCCTGGCTTCCTGCTGGCTCTTGTGGATTCTCATAGGGTGTCTGCTGAGGTGTGATGTGTTTATTCCTAATCCCCAGACCCTCTGCGGGCATCAAAGCCCTTCCCTCCAATCTGTACCTTCATTACAGCCAGAGTGAGCTTTTCCAAAAATGTCGATCTAATGATGACGTCCCTTTATACTGGAAAACTCACCCCTCCTCCCCCATTGCCTTAGGAGAAAGACACCAACTTGAACAGGATCCAGGAGCCTCTTACATGAGTCACCCCTCACTTTCTCTCCTGCCTCAGCCTGTACAACCCACCCCCACCCCAAGGCACATGATCCTTCTTTCAGTTCCTTGAAAATGTAAGGCTGTTGTACCTGCCATCTTCCCGTGTCCCTTTCGCTTTGTTATTTCCTATCATTCCTCTACATCCTTTCCCCAGATTCGTCTTCCTTGAGCAGTCTGATGTCCTCCAGCTCCCACACCACATCTGTCCACAGAGCCCCTGATCATGGTTATAACTGATCTTTGTGGCCCGTATGGAAACTGAAACATATCAGATGCTTGATAAATATTAGTTTCTCCTTCCTGCCTTATCATTTCGGCCTACACACCAGATTGGTGCTCCCTGAGGGGATGCCTGTTACTCTGTCACCTGTTTCCCATTGCAGGTTAGTCCAGTGAAATCTGAGTTTATAAACAGTTGGTGCGTTTTGGTTAGAATAAGTCAGCTTCCCAAAGCTCAGTTACACATGACACTACAATGTTGCCTTAGGATCCTGGGGCCATGTAGCAAATTACCACAAACTCAGGTGCTTACAACAACAGAAATTTATTCTGTCAGAGTTCTGAAGGCCAGAAGACCAAAATCATCGCATCAGCAGGGCATGCTGTCTCTGGAGGCTCGAAGGGAGGAAGCTTCCTTGGCCCCTCCCAGTTTCTGGTAGTTCTTTGGCTCGAAGACAAAGACATGGGGTACAGTCTCCGCCTCCATCATCAGGTGGTGCTCTCCCAATGGGTCTGTGTCCAAATTTCCCTTTTCTTTTTTTTTTTTTTAAAGATTTTATTTATTTATTTGACAGACAGAGATCACAAGTAGGCAGAGAGGCAGGCAGAGAGAGAGGAGGAAGCAGGCTCCCCGCTGAGCAGAGAGCCCGATGCAGGGCCCGATCCCAGGACCCTGGGATCTGCCAGGACCTGAACCCAAGGCAGAGGCTTTAACCCACTGAGCCACCCAGGTGCCCCTAAATTTCCCTTTTCTTATAAGGACACCAGTCATTAGATTATCAAAATCCATAATCCCCATAATTCAGATGACCTCACTTTAATTTGAGTAATTAGGTCTGCAAAGACCTTATTTCCTAAGAAGGTCACATTCTGAGGTTCTGTGTGAATATGATTGAAGGGACACTATTCACCCCAGTACAAATGTCCATAAGTCATCGTTAAATGTGTCCCATGTTTAGGCTTTTTAACATGCTTACAACCAAAGGAATGATAAGGATGCCTTCCCCCCAAGTGCCCTGCACATGTGAGGTAACAGGAAATAATAAAGCCGTGGAATAAGCCCCAAATCGAACTCTCCTTTGGAAGTAACAGCCAGAGCATTTTGTGGACATGAAAGAATGTTTATGAAACATTGCTCAGTGTTTGTTCTTCTGGATCAAGGCTGTAAATTCACTCCCCCTACACTCAGGTCTATGAATGGAGTGTCATTTCATTATGTCCCATTAGTATATCTGGTCTAATGAACTCTCACCTGCTGCCACTGTGATATATTAAAAAAAAAAAAAAAA
>RCUC01136884.1:0-17391 GCA_003697995.1 Taxidea taxus jeffersonii
AAAAATTAGAAAGTAAGCTGTCCAAAATATAACAATTAAAAATATGAGTGCATCCAAATTCAATAAATACTAAATACTGAAGTGTGTGTTCTTCCCACTCTTAGAAGTCTAGTCTGGAGGAGGATATACATAAGACTTGGCACCTGATTTAGGAAGCTAACTTAGCAACATCATCCCTAACATTAAGGATATAGGACCTTGGTCTTACTGGATAGCGAAAGCATAAAATGAAAGATCTTTTACTCCCTTTGAGGTGTTCTCAATATAGTTTCATTTTTCTAATTCTTAACTGTGATGTTTTTAAAAAAATATAGGACTGAATTTTATACATCTGACAATAATGACCCTATAACCCCGTTCTTCCTGGTCTAATATTTTAGTCCAAGCCTATCTCCTAAGCCCTGTTGGTGCTCATATTTGATCATTTTAAAAGCCTGCCATTGTCAAGTTAGGTTGGGAAACACTGGCTTACGGGCTTTACACCCTGATGTTCAAAATGTCAGCGAGAACACCTGTTGGCAGCTTTAACATTTATTGTTTAACCAACTAAGGAAAAACAAAAAACAGTCAAAACAGCAGCTGCCTCCCCAGAACAACTTAATACACTAATCAGAAAAACACGCTCATGAAAGAATCACAAAAAGAATTTTTAAGAACTTTTTGATATGGGTTACTGATGGGTTATTCCTACTCTATGAATAATCAAAGCCCTTAAGCTCTGTTCATTAAAATTCCTTGAACAGGGGCATTGCTGGGTGGCTCGGTGGGTTAAAGCCTCTGCCTTCAGCTCAGATCACGATCCCAGGACCCTGGGATCGAGCCCCGCATCGGGCTCTCTGCTCAGCAGGGAGTCTGTTTCTCTGTCTCTCTGCCTGCCTCTCTGCCTACTTGTCATCTCTATCTGATAAATAAATAAAATCTTTTAAAAAAATAAATAAAATAAAATAAAATTCCTTGAATATTCCTTCTATTTTTTTTTTAAGATTTTATTTATTTATTTGACAGAGAGAGAGATCACAAGTAGGCAGAAAGGCAGACAGAGAGAGAGAGTGGGAAGCAGGCTCCCCACTGAACAGAGAGCCCAACTCGGGGTTTGACCCCAGGACCCTGAGATCATGACCTGAGCCGAAGGCAGAGGCTTAACCCACTGAGCCACCCAGACACCCCTATATTCCTTCTATTTTTCATGCTTTGTAGGAGTTGTTCATTTATAAGTAAAAAGGGAAAACAACATAGTGCAGAAAGCTCGGCACTGGTCTTTAGGAAGGTCGAGCTTGGGATCTGGCTTGCCTGTTTACTGCTCGACAACTTGGTAACATCTAGAACCTCTCAGAACTTCAGTTTCTAGATTATGTGGAAGACTGGATCAGGGGTTCTCAACCTTAGCACTACTGACATTTGGCGCCAGAGAATTCTCTGGTGAAAAGGGCTGTCCTGAGCACAGTAAGACAGTTATCCATAGCCCTGACCTCCACCCATTACATGCCAGTGGCGACCCCCAGCTATGATAATCAGAACCGTCTCTGGACTCCTGCCCCTAGGAGTGAGAAATCACCCCCAGTCGATAATCACTGGACTAGATAGAGCCTCAATCTCTCTCTAGCTCTCATCTCCTACAAAATACATTTAATCTTATTAAATGTTATTTGTTGAGACACTGGTCAACATGCCAACTGTGAAGATATACATTTTAGTTTTTAGAGAAATTAAAATACAATGACCATCTACACCAATTCTAATTTTAGCAGATTCCAAGGTCTTTTAGGAATTAAAAGTCACAAAAGAACATCGAAGCATGTAGGAGGGGAACAAAGGTAAATGAAGTATATCTCAACAATATTTGAGTCCCATTTTTTACAGTACTTCAATTGGATAAAAGAGATAAAGAACACATTTAATATACCCTTCTTCTCATCTAGTTCTACCACATGCTTAGTCTTAGAAAACAAAGGGCCTTGTAATACCGGCGCAATTTAAAGCACCTGACTTTTAGGAAGAAAGACACTTAAAGCTACTAACAATCCCTTTAAAATATTTTTTAATAAGCACATTAGAAAAAAAAAGTTTACATCATTTTAACACCTGTTTTTACTCCAAATTCACAGAACAGTTAAACATCTTACAACCTAGACCCGCTATTAAAGGTGCTGTGAAGTCATACATGTGTATACTTTGTGGGGAAAATAAATCACGTACTCCATTTCCCTCAAGAACAGCCATTTACCAAGCTTTTCCTTCAGTGAAATTAACTCTAAGTGCCTAGAAGCCAGACCCCCATTCACAGACTGACATTCCTGACCCTATACCCAAGAGGATGATGATCACCCAAGTAACCCCTTCCCTGAAGGCCATTTTTTTCTGTTGAAGAGGTTAATTTCATAATTCACATTAAAGTAGAACAGACTTGTCTAAAGATTTTGCCTGCATCCCCCAAATTTAAAACTTATACTAGAGAAAGAATGTCTTTTTTTTTAATATTTTATTTATATATTTGTCTGAGACAGTGAGAGAGCACAAGCAGGGGGAACAGCAGGCAGGGGGAGAAGCAGGTTCCCCGCCAAGCAAGGAGCCCGATGCAGGGCTCGATCCCAGGACCCTGGGATCATGACCTGAGCCGAAGGCAGACGCTTAACTGACTGAGCCACCCAGGAGCCCCTGGAGAAGGAAGGTCTTAAGAGAAAGTTAAGGGCCCCACATGCCTATGATTCTAAAATGACAGAACAATTGTTATATTCATAAAACCTCTCCATGCAAAGGAAATTGAAATGTAAAACAAGTGTGCTCCTCTTTTTAAAAAGAGACACAAGCACAAAGAATACCAAAGTTCATGCCTGTGAGGAACATCTAGTCCTTTCCTTGACTGATGAGGCCACGGAGGCCAAAAATCAAGTCCCAAATAGCGGCATATGACAGAGGAGAACATGTCCTCTCCACACACCCGCTCTAGTTTTCCATCCTGAAGCCAGTGTGTTAAAGTGACTGGTTAAACAATTTTGATGATGTTTACATAAGAAAACAAATAAGCAGTTATATTCGTTCTCCCAAGCTGCTAGGACAGGCTGCAGTTGTGGTATAGAGAAATGAACACAGTAATGGAAAAATATCAAATCCCATGAAAAGGCAGATGCTTGGGCCCATAGACTAATTCAGCAAGTCCTCTGCTATTCCTTCTCACCTAAGTTTCTTCCAATAAGTGGACCAAAATAGAGTCTTAGGAACCACAGCCCAGCAATGTCCACATCAGTACAGAAGAGCGTGAAACAAAAACATATGTTGAGGGGCGCCTGGGTGGCTCAGTCGGTTTGGGAACCGACTCTTGATTTTGGCTCAAGTCATGATCTCAGGATGGTGGGATCGAGCCCGTGTCAGGTTCTGAGCTTAGCAAAGATTCTGCCGAGGTTTCTCTCTCTCTTTCTCTCTGCCCTTCCCCACACTCACTCACTTACTCACTCATTCACTGTGTCTTTCTATCTCTCTGTCTCTCTCAAATGAATGGATAAATCTTTAAAAAAAAAAATACGCTTAACCTGATGTAAAAGTCTTATGTGACTAAAACACACCAAACAACACATTGAGAAAGACAATAATGAGGACAGGTTCCAAAGGAACGGTGGAATCAGTCTCATTATATAAATGAAAGAATGTGTGGTATTCAACATTAAATCACATACCCTAAAAAAAAAAATCAACTACCATCTGAATTGCCCGCTCCTACCCATGGCTTCCCTAGGGCATACCTAGTTTCACCTGTTGCTCCCGGGCAAGGGAGCCCTTGCTTAAAAAGGCTAAAGCTGGTATTTGGAGTGCAATGTGTCAGTGAGGTTAGACCATCTATTTTCAGTTTTCAAACTACCCTTACTATTTTGTACCATCAAAGGACAAGGAAGGAGAACAGTGGTTTATGAGGCTACACTCATTCTCACTCATCTGGATTATCCAGAATACAAAAGGGCTCTACTTTTTTTTTTTTTTTTTTTGAAGATTTTATTTATTTGACACAGAGAGAGATCACAAGTAGGAAGAGAGGTGGGGGGGAGCAGGGGGGGCGGGGCAGGCTCCCTGCAGAGCAGAGAGCCCTGATGTGGAGCTCTATCCCAGGACCCTGATACCATGACCCAAGCCGAAGGCAGAGGCTTAATCCACTGAGCCCACCCAGGCGCCCCTCAATCTTTTTTTAGTAGCATGGTCCCTAATCACACAGTTCCTTCTTTTTAATATCAAGTAGTATTCAGCATCACATTAGGTCAGTAACCAGCAATTCTTCAAATTCTCCCTTCTGATGGGATTTAAAAGGCTTCTCCGCCTTTGTAGTTTTGGTACTGCCAGCACGAGAGTCTCATTTCGAAGCGTAGGCTGCCACCTGCTGACTGTGCCCCAGTCTCTCTCAACACTCAGCTCCTCCACAGAAAGCGAATCAATTCCTTGCCGGATGCTCTCTGCTATGTCATTTAATGCCATGTATTCAACTAGATCGATATAATCTTTCAATACAAGTGCTTTTAACTTCAAAAAAATACAAAACGGACAGGTTTCTGTACAGCTAAACATCCCTGGCCTGCACTCAAAAGGGCAGAGAATTAATTTTAAGACACATGCTATTTTTTTAAATATGGAAAAAGTTCTATTTTAATAGATGTCTCTTCACCACTTCCTTTATTCCTCAGTCCTGAAGACTGAAGCTCACTCCGTCTCATTAGAATTGATTTAACTGTTCATATTGATCAACCTGGAATTATTCAAAATTTTGTAGTCCTAAAGCACTTGTAAAAAAAAAAAAATCACAGCAGCTGACAATAAAGCTAAAAGTTAGCATTTAATTAGCTCAGCCCCCTGTCGTAGAGACCTAAATCTGCAGGTGCCTCCTTTTTCTAAAGGGCAGAGGACTTTTTCAAATGACAGTTTCTTGCTGTTTTAAGAAAAAAAAAATAAGGGGCGCCTGGCTGGCTCAGTTACTGTCCTCCTTCAGCTCAGGTCATGATCCCAGGGTCCTGGGATCAAGCCCCATACATCGGGCTCCCTGCTCAGTGGGGAGTCTGCTTCTCCCTCTGCCTGCCACTCCCTCTGCTTGTACTTTCTCTCTCTCTCTCCCCCTGTCAAATAAATAAATAAAGTCTTTAAAAAAAATCAGACCGGGGCACCTGGGTGGCTCAATTGTTAAGCGTCTGCCTTCAGCTTGGGTCATGATCCCAGGGTCCTGGGATTGAGCCCCACGTGGGGCTCCCTGCTTGGTGGGAGGCCCGCTTCACCCTCTCCCACTCCCCCTGCTTGTGTTCCCTCTCTTGTTGTGTCTCTTTCTATCAGATAAATAAATAAGATCTTTTAAAAAAAAAGAAAAATCAGACCAATGAAACATCATTAAAAGGAAATAAGGAAATCCCCTTCCTGAGGCAGTAGGCCACTGTCTTGGTGAGAGAGTGAAGGGTAAGTTCATTCAACAACATCCACTTCATAAGTACTGCCAGACACTATATTAGGAGCCCAGGGTGCACAGATGACTTATACATCTATTGCCTTCCAGAAGCTGTTTGGCACAGAGATCTGGTGGGGAGACAATTACAATGCAGCCTGCACTATGTAAAAGGTATAAAGTCTGAGCAGTGAAAACTACTGCCTGGGTCTGCTTGGGGGGTCAGGAAGAGCTTTATAGAGGAAGCTTCTGAAGGCAAAAGTGGAGCTTACCAGGAAATCAGATGAGAGAGAGTGAGATAAATGGTGTGTGCAAAGGACAAGAGATGGGGAAAAAAAGCAGAGGCTTAGGGAAAACATCTACCAGGTCAATACTGGTAAAGAATAAATTGAACGAGGTCAGGTAGGGAGGGAGAGGGCAGCTCTCAGAGTCTTTTCTATATCCTGCCAAGAAATGTCCCTTTTAGAACAATCACACTGGCGGCCAGGGGGAGACAGGAGGCAGGGGGATTGCTAAAAACAGCCGTGAAACTGTCCAAGCAAAGATGATTAAGGGTCTGAAGGCAGACCAGGGAAGTGAGAATGGAAAGGAGAAGCCACTTTAGAAAGAACCTGAAAAGATGAACCTGTAGGACTTGAATGGGGCTGAAGAAGAAGAAAAAAGAGGAAGAGACTCGGATCCCCCCAGTTTCTGGCTCAGGTAACCAAATGGGTAGTGGCATATTCACTATCACTAGTGGCATATTCACAGTAGGCCCTGTGGATTTTCTGGGTGGAGATAATGCACTCCATGGAATTTGAAAATTGGAGTTTGGAAACGGTCCATGTGAAGTGACTGGAACACCAAGGGGACAATGAGCCGTGGTAAAACGAAGACACAGATGTGAAGCTCAAGCCGGTGGTCTACACTGGATTTAACAATTCACAAGTCACTGGAGTATAAGCAGCAGGGGACGGGGATGAAATGCCCCAGGCAGAAGGGGTGCAATCAGAACAGGACCCCGGGAAGGAACCTGGGCAGCAACAGAGGAGGAAGAGAACCTGGGCAGGCAACAGAAGCCTCAACGGCCTCAACAAGCACTCAGCTCACTACCACACAGGGGCCAGCAGGAGTAAAAATGAGGAGTAAAAATGACTGCCAGTGCCAGAGTAGGAAAACTTGAACTGTGATTGAGGAATTGCTGGAGGCTCAGTGTGGACAAGCCTGAGAGTTAAAAACTCCAGGGAATCCAGTCCTACCTAAGGAGGCCTCCCCAATTTTGTGAGGCTTACCTCCAGGAGTTCCACCAGGCTCCTACGATAAACATGTGAGAAAAATCCCCTCTTGCTTCCAGCTGGGGAAGCGGACAAGGAACCAACCGTTTTGTTGTTGTTGTTGTTGTTTTTAATATTTTATTTATTTATTTGACAGAGATCACAAGTAGGTAGAGAGGCAGAGAGAGAGGAGGAAGCAGGCTCCCTGCTGAGCAGAGAGCCTGATGCGGAGCTCGATCCCAGGACCCTGAGATCATGACCTGAGCCGAAGGCAGAGGCTTTAACCCACTGAGCCACCCAGGCGCCCCGGAACCAACCATTTTGAAATACGCCACAGCACTCCCTTCTTAAAAAGGCCTGACATCAAGGGAAACCAGTTAACCAGAGCCTAATCTGCTGGGTATTTACTGCCAGACTGTAATTGACCTGGGGGAAGGAATATGTCCAACTCCAGTCAGCTCCAGGCCTCCTGTCCCACCTGAGAGAGAGGAAAACACACCTGTGAAGTTCACAGTCCTGAGGCAGAGGCTCCATAAAGGACCGAGACCTAAACACAGGGTTACAGAATGCTTTCCTCCCCCATATACCTCACCACCACATCCCTAAAGGCCTATTTACAGCAGTTCCTTTCACCCAGTGCATCACGTCCAGCTAGTGAGAGAAAATTACAGGGCATATTAAAAGGCAAAATCACAATTTGAAGAGTCAGAGCAAGCATCAGAACCAGACAGGGCAGAGACTGCAATTACCAGACCAGGGATTTAAAACAACTATGATGAATATGCAAAGGGCTCCAATGGCAATAAAGTAGACAACACGCAAGAACAGGTGGGCAACATAAGCGGAGCAGAAAACAAAAGTATAATTCTATGTTTGTTTGGGTTTTTTTTTTTAAGATTTTATTTATTTGACAGAGAGAGGCATTCAGAGAGGGAACACAAGCAGGGGGAGCAGGAGAGGGAAAAGCAGGCTTCCCGCTGAGCGGGCAACCCAATGCGGGGCTCAATCCCAGGACCCTGGGATCATGATCTGAGCCAAAGGCAGATGCTTAACAACGTCCCAGGCACCCCTAATTCTATGTTTTAAACATCACTTAATATATGCAAATATACTCAGATATATTCAAATATGGTCTAGAAGTATGTAAACCAAGAGGGGTACCATGGTTTTCTCGGGTTATCTCCGGAAGTATGGACAATTTTTATTTTTTCCCTTTCTGCTTTTCTATATTTTCCAAATTTTCTTTAATTCATATGCATTGCTTTTGAAATAAAAGGTAAAAAGGCTTTTAATTTTTTTTTAACAAGCTAAAGTTTGTAGGCATCCGAATTAGCTGGAACTGAGACAGTGTGAGATAGTTGAGATTGAGATACCTCAATCTCTAAATAGCTGTTAGAAATAGACAGGAGAAAGCAGAGGGACAGCTCTCAGAAAATCCACCTGCTATAAAGAGAAGAGATCTTCCCGGTAAGCGAGGTGGAACATGCCATGATGTCTTGGACTCAAGTATAACAGAACCTCAGAGAACAGTGGGACAAGAAGGAACAACAGTTAGGAAAAAAAATCAGAAAGACCCTCCCCGCTGACTGCACTGCTTTAGAGAGCAGTGGCAAAGGTAAAAAGAAAGGGAGATGTCAACTCCTCCCCCTAAACTTAACCTAAACTTAACCTAAACTTAAACTAAACTTTGCTGACTTCCATTTTAGGTAAGACTGAGAGAAGAAACAAAAAGTCAAATCACCTCAAAATCATCCCTAATGGTAAGGAGTTGAAATATATTCCTCACACAGCAAGTCCAGAGGGAGGATGCTGGGATCCGCCAAAATGCACTCTGTTTGAAGTCTGAGTCAAATGAAATGAGTAAAAGCAACTGGCAGAAATCAATCCCATGCCAAGCAAAAGACGGAGATCAGCTGAGGTAAAACACGTGGAAGGATAATGGGATGGTAAAATTTTTTTTGAGTAGGGGATGGTAAATTACATGCATCAGTTTGTCTAGATGATGGTGCCCAGTTACTTGGTCAAATACCGGTGAGGACATTGCTGAGAATGTGTTCTTTAGATGTGATTAACATTTAAATCACTAACTGTCAGTAAAGTGGATAGCCTGTCACAATATGGATGACCTTCACCCAATCATTTGAAGGCCTTAGGAAAAAAAGATCTGAAAAGGCCTGAAAACTGCAACAGAGAAACCCTGCCTGGGCTTCCAGCTTGCTGGCTTGCCCTACAGATTTCAGACTTGCCAGCCCCCTCTTTATATGAGCCAATTCCTTAAAAAATAAATCTCTCTCTCTTTCTCAATATAGATATAGGTGCAGGCATTAGATACAGGTGTAGAAATAGAGAGAGAGATACATATAAAGACAAACAGAAATAGATGCGTATTTAATACACATACATCTACCCACACATACATAGATACAAATATATATATATCCTAATGCTTTTAATCTCTGGAGAACCCTAATACAGGAAATAAAAGATGAACTCTATTAACAAAGACCAGTAGGGCAGAATCTTGAACTAGAGACACTGGAAGCAAAATTGTTGGCAGTAGTAAGAGATCAAAGCCTCCTAGATTTGAATGACATAATAAACTAATACATTTAATGAAGATGATTTTGGCATCTATAATATGTGTGATCAGAACCATATCAGAGAGATACTGCAATTAGAACACATTCGGAGAAATCTAAGCCAAGGGATTCTGTAGATGGCTATGGAAATGGAAAACAAACCAACAAAAATAAAAACAAAAACCAATAACTATCTGTACAATAAGGATACGGCAAACAACGGAGCAGGGATCTTTTGTATCTTCAACATGTTTAAGGAAAAATTATACAGGAATACTATTCATATAAAAAGATGGTGACTTACCATATTTGTCTCGTAAGCCAACAGTACATCTAAAGACTCCACCAAAAGCAACATCTTCACCAAATATTACTGAAAAACAATGTTTACAAAACATGTTTTATTTAATAACCCTTAAGTGATACTGACAATGAAAATTAGATAATTTAAATGTTTATGCCTTAAATCAGAAAACAGAAATGGGTTAGAAGTTTAAATCAAGGTTTCTCAACTTCAACATTACTGACAGTTTGGACTGAATAATTCTTTCACTGTAGCAGCCTGTTCTGTGCATTGTAGACATAGAGCAGCATCCCTGGCCTCTACCCAGTGGATGACAGTTGTCACCCGCTACCCATACACACACACACACACACACACACACAGTTGTGACAGCCAGAAGTGTCTCCAGACTTTGTAAAGTGTAAAAGGAAGAAGGGGGATTAAAATCACCCCAGTTGATGAAGAACCACTGATCTAGAATGTCATCTTGTTTCACCCAGGAAGAAAACGAGGCCCAGAGCAGTAGTAAAGTAACTTAACCAGTAGGACAGCAAGCGGCAGAACTGACTCACTCTCCAGGCTCAAGGCCCCTGCCAGTGGTTCTCTTTCAAACACGTCTACAATGAAAGACAACAAACTTAAGGGCTGAAGGAAAAGCATTCTAAGGTGAGAGAAGAGTCACAAGTAGGATAAGGACCTAAATGGTGTGAAAGGAGGCAAGTATGGCGGCAGATAGTAAGCAAGGCCAATGACAATAAAAATGGGTGTTCATATAGCTGAATTTATTAACACCTAACCAACTTTGTGGACCTTAGGAAATTCTTTACTCTTCAAGATCAATCATTCTCAAATGACATTCAAATAAAGCAGGATCTCATCATCCAGTAGTATAGCTCTCACTTCCTCCTAACAAATTAACCCTTTCTTCACTTGATCTTAAAACTAGGGATTCTCAAGTGGAAGCCCAAGGCATAATCAATATATATATTTATATATACCAACACATAAATATGTATAGGTTATAGTATATATTATATACTAATATATAAAAGTATATATATTCATACATACTAGCACATATACACATATATATGTATATATGAAGTAAAGACAACCAAATTGAGGAAACATATAGCAAAACAACTGTTTTTATACCAATAATTAAATTTGATAAGATAAAGTTATTTACAAATACTAAAGTTATTTCAAAAAAATCTTGTAAGTGCGATGACTATCTCAAAGGAAAGCGTGGAACCAAATCTTCATTTCATAAACAGATTCATAAATCTGAATCAAGTAGTACTTCCTGTTTTTTTCATATATGCTGGAGAAACAGAAGTACGTATTAGGTATCAATCCAGAAAATATTAATAGAATATCAGGACCACAAATACTATGGGCGAAAGTTGACTTAATGGTGTCAGATATACATGAGAACTAATTCATAATGAACTGGTTTTTAAAAATGTGTTAATACCATAATCTGATTATTTGACCCTAATCATTTGACCAGATCATTTAAAAAATTTCAGGCAGACCTATGTTAACCACTGAGCTTCAGATGCAGTATTTTCAGCAAGTTTTCAATGTGAATTAAGACAGCTACCACACTCACACACAAAGGAAGTTTACCTGCAGTAGGATCTTTAGCCAATGAGTTATCCAAGGCACTTGTTATCGCCTGGAAAAGATTCATTTTCTGAGTTTGCCCTGTGAAAATTAAGAAAAAGAAAAAATTTTAGGTAACATTTTCTACATCATAAGATATATATAAATAACCAGTTTCTTAACAGTTGATCACAACATGATTAAAATCAAAGAACAGAAAGTATAGAATATCCTATGTGAATTTACTGGATGAGTCACAATGAGGCTGGTTTTGCAGAAAATACAAAAGCAATATAGAGTTCTGCACTTGATGATGAGGCAAAATTTACACTTAATGAAAAAACAAGTATAAAAAATGAAAAAGGAATTTAATCAAGTCACCAAATGTGTAGAGACAATAAATAAAAGTGATGGGAAGTTGGAAAAGGGAAACAGCCAGAGTGAAAGTGGTCTGGAAAGACACTGGGCAAGGGTGAAGGCTATCCTCATAGAAAGTGCACAATGACCGGGGCACATGTTAAATATGCCAGTAACAGCAAATGGTCATGGACCATAGAACAATGAGGGAGGAAGGCTAATGATAAACGTTAGCACTCAGAACTTGCTGGTGTTTGGAGAATACTATAATCCCAGGCATCGACACACCAGTCTCGGTCCTTCCACTGTCTTGCTGTCCAGTAGAATTTCTGAAAGCCAACTTCTGGCTCCCTAATCAACTGATAGGAGGGTGAAATGAAATAATACATGGAAAACGCTTAGAACAGGACCTGACACAGTGCATGCTTAATAAGTAGGAGCTATTTACTATTAAACTCTGGACTTCACCCATGTCCTTCATCTTGACCTTGGTATTATCCTGAATTGTATAAAACTTTATTTAATAAGCTTCCAAGTGTTAGAATTCAGAAACAACATTAGAGTTTTCAGTCTTGGTGCTATCCAGAGCCCACACATATCCCAGGACTTGAGATCAGCTCCTCTCCAAAAACACTCTTAAGGGCAGAGAAAAGCTTCTGCCTCAATCTTCTCTGTCCCAAAGGCCATCTTCACTTTAGTGCCTGATCTGTGCACTAGTGTTCACTTAAACCCACAGTCATGCTGGGAGCAAATCCCTTAAACACCTAATTACCCTTGACTACTGTCCCGTCTAACCTCTGTGCTCCTCGGTAGCCCGGTGTCGTCCCAAAAGCCACAGCCTGATTCACAGTGTGGGTCACAGCAGTGGCTACTGCCATCAACACTCTGGCTATGACACACACTGGCCACTCACCTTCTTCCTGGAGACCCATCCACATCCCAAGCCCAGCCTGGATCCACAGCAGGCTCTGACCTATGACATCATCATCATACATTACCCGCTGTTACTCAACCTCTAACCCTCTACGTGCTCTGACCCCTTCCACACTGCTGAATGCCAGGGTTCAGGTCTTAGCAGTACCCACTCAGATCTGTCCTGCTGCCCTCTCTGCTGAAAATAAAGGCCTTTTCTACTCTTATTTTTGGTGGGGATAATAGGAATTCATTCAAGAAGTACTGTTATAGGGTGCCTGGTTGCCTCAGTGGGTTAAAGCCTCTGCCTTCAGCTCAGTCATGATTTCAGGGTCCTGGGATCGAGTCCCACATCGGGCTCTCTGCTCAGCAGGGAGCCTGCTTCCTCCTCTCTCTCTACCTGCCTCTCTGCCTACTTGTGATCTTTCTCTGTGTGTCAAATAAATAAATAAAATCTTTAAAAAAAAAAAAAAGTATTGTTATGCCATGAATGCCAAAAGGGATGTAATCACACCACATGTCCACGATGACTTCATAATTTATTTTTCTTCAAACTAAGGCTGTATTATTTAATAGAGACTTGCCTTAAATCCTTCTTTATTGTATAAAGCCTCTTTAAAAGTACTTATTGGTGCCCATCATCAGATGACAATGGTTTAGGGTAAATTCTTTTTTCCCTATGAGAAAAAATATGGGAAATATGACATTCCCATATTTCTTCCTATTTCATACGTTTCCTAAAGCAAGATTTTTGTCTATTATGATGTTCATAGCTAAGAACCTAAGGAGAAAAATGCCTAGACATCTAAAGTAAAATTTATTCCACGTGTGCTGACCATCTGAATTAATCTGGAATGCCTCCAAGACATCTTATTCCATTGCTGTTCAATGAGTTTGAAGTACAAAAAAAGCAAAGACTTTAATAATAAAAATCATTATCAAGTAAATCTGGAAAGTACTGCTTAATTACCCACAAGGAATCTATTCACCTTGTAGGAAAATAATTTATAAGTAGGGGTATTTAAAAGTTTTATTTCCATGTAAGCACAAAAATTTCCACTCCTGAATACTTTTTTCCCAACAGATTCAAAATGTTAGGGGTTTGGATTAACTTCTATGCTACTAGATGCTTTTAAAAGATTTAAATAATTGGGGCGCCTGGGTGGCTCAGTGGGTTAAGCCTCTGCCTTCAGCTCAGGTCATGATCTCAGGGTCCTGGGATAGAGCCCCGCATCAGGCTCTCTGCTCAGCTAAGTTACCTGCCTAAGTTATGTGCCTGCTGCAAACTGGCACGTAACATAGTGTTGGTGGAATATAAGGAACACCACAGAGCAGAAGCCCCAAGAGGGCAGGGATTCTTACCTGCTTTTGATCAGAAGTATGTGCTTAGTGCTTATAACAATGCCTGACATGTAGTAGGTGCTCGATAACTATTTGCGGAATGAATGACTGAACAAGGAACAGGAGGCTAGCTCAATAAAGATAAAATACACAAAGTAAATTATTCATCAACCACTTAAAGATAAAGAAATACAGTAGGAAAAAATCTCCACCGATGTTACAATTCAGACTGCAGGGGAAGAGGAAGGAGGCAGAAGTGACACTGAGGGGGAGTTCACAGTTACTGAGTAACAATTCAGTATCCAGAAGCACTAAGGGAGGAAGGGAGAAGTCTTCCCAGGACTAGAGTTATGGAGACAAAAGGAGCAAATGGGGGCCCAAGGAGCAGTGCTTAGCAATAAACAAGGTCAACAGCAGGGCACGTAGACATAAGTGGGTCTATAGTTAGACCATGAATAAAAAGACACAGCTGTGACATGGAAAGTGAGGGTCTCCTTTCAGAAACCAAAGGATCTTCCAGCATATTCAGCATTGGCCTTCCTCTGAGCTGCCTTGTCCTTGGGAAACACCTGTACAGCACAGCATTTTCATGTCATATCCTTTAGAAAGCTCAGCCCTGAGGGCCTCACCCAAACATGATAATCAGTATATGCCTGTTGAAGCATGATGAATGCATGATTTTAGTGGCATAATCTGGCACTAACCACACTGTGAAATGGAAGGATGCCTAAGAAACTGCCTATTTTCTCCCAATAAAACCTCTACCACCCCTCCAGAGCCCGGTTCTCCAGGAATTCCTTTGTATGTGCCAGATATGTATCTCTATCCCATTCCAATCCCTGTTACTGGGTTTCCCAACCTCTACCCCATAAAGTAAGTTTCATAGAGAATTCAAATATGAGGGACAGAACATTTTATATTAAAGTGCAAATGAAGGATCAGGGGCACCTGAGTGGCTCAGTCAGTTAAGTGTCTGCCTTCAGCTCAGGTCATGATCTCCAGGTCTTGAGATTGAGCCTTGTATCAAGCTCCCTGCTCACTGGGGTGTCTGCTTCTCCCTCTCACTCTCCCTCTGTGCCGTGTCTCTCTCTCTCTCTCTCTCTCTCTCTCTCAAATAAATAAAATCTTAAAAAAATAAGTAAAATAAAATCGGGGCATCTGGGTGGCTCAGTGGGTTAAAGCCTCTGCCTTCAGCTCAGGTCATGATCCCAGAGTCCTGGGATGGAGCCCCGCATGGGGCTCCCTGCTCAGTGGGGAGCCTGCTTCCTCCTCTCCCTCTCTCTCTCTGCCTGCCTCTCTGCTTACTTGTGATCTCTGTCATACAAATAAATAAAATCTTTTATAAATAAATAAATAAATAAAATATAAATGAAGGATCCATAACCACACATGCCCTTTTTAAGGTGCCAGTAAAGAAGTTGGGGGGAGGGGGGGGTTGTGCCAGGAGACTGTTATCTGAGGCCAAAATTGGGAGGACCTAAAAAAGCCTTAAAGTTGAAGAGATTATGGCTAGGAGCCCTGGGTCCCCCATCTCAGAGCACCTGGTAACTTATGTCATGGTATGACGAGCTACAACTGTTTCCCTTCCTTTAGCTGGATACTTCCCTACTGAGTCTCTAAATGGTTTTAAATTTTTCTATATGCTGGTGACTCCCAAATGTGTTTCTCCAATCCAGACCTCTCCTCTGACCTTCTGACTTACACGCACAGTCACCAGTTCCCCAGGTGAGTGTCAGGCTTTTCTAACTCAGTAAGCACGCAACTGAACTCAATGTCTGCATCCAAAACCAGTCTTTTCCATCTTAGCAAACAGCACTATCCTCCACTCAAGTGTCCAAGCCATAAACTGAGGAAGCACCCTTGAATGTCTTCCTTTTATTCATTTCTTGAATCCAATACTTCCGATCCTACTTCCAAAATAAAGCTTCTTCCAAAGATATATCCGAAGTATATATCCAAAGATATATATATCCAAAGATATATCCGAAGTATGTATCTTTGGATATATATTACTTCCAAACTATCGCTTAAAATCTAGTACTACGATGCCTGAATTCCAGAACTCACCATCTCTTTCTTGTTCCTGAAAACCTCTCCTAATGTCCTGTCTCAACAGAAACTTATTTCTCACTCTTCTGGAGGTTGGAAAGGAAGTCCAAGACCAAGGTGAGTTTCTGATAAAGACCCTCTTCCTAGTCTTCCTAGTTTGCAGAAGGCCATCTTCTTGCTGTATCCTCACATGGCAGAAAGAGAGATAATCTCACTTGTGTCTCTTTTTATAAGGGTTTAATCCCATTCACGAAGGCTCCATCCTCACCACCTAATTACCTCCCAGTGACCTCCATCTCCAAGTATAATGACACTGGAGATTAGGGCTTCAATATAGGAATGAGGGGACAGGGGAGACACAAATATTCAGTCCACAGTACCACCACCTCACTTCTATTCCTTCATCCCTCATTCATCAGACCGCTACTACACTAAAGTCCAGAAAGCAATGCATGTCATGTGACTCCTCTGCTCAAAATCCTTCTAGGTTCTCTGACTGCACCCAGAATAAAGCCCCACTCCATCATGTCCACAAAGCCCTGCTTGATCTCATGTCTGCCCACCTCAAAAGTCCTATTGTGTATCACTCTCCCCAAGGCTCAGCAACTGACTCCTCTCTCAATTCCACCAAACCAAGCTCCTTGTTACCTCAGGACCTTCATGCATGCTGGGTCTCTGCCTGGCACCCCCTTCACACTCCTTGGATACTCCTTCCTGATCCCTTAGAGCTTAGTTAAATGCTACCTCTTCTTAGGGGTCTCACTAGATCTCTATTATTCTCTTTCCTAGCAGCTGAACATTTCCTACATGTCATTTATTACAGCTGGGACTGATTTAAGTATGCATTTGCTTGCTATTTTTTGTCCATCTTCCCCACTAGACTTCTAATTCCATGAGGACAGGTTCATATCCACATTTGTGTTTCGTGCTAAGCATCTAGCACAAAGTTTAGCATCCAGGAGAAAATTAAAATGCACAGAATGAATAAAGAAACCTACACATACACAATGCCTAAAATCAGGAACAGGGAGAGTGTGTTCTTGGGGAGCAATACAGTGCAAATGTCAAAAAGTAGAGGGGTGCCTGGGTTAAGGTAATTAAGTGTTGGACTTTTGATTTTGGCTCAGGTCATGATCTGAGGGCCGTGAGAACGAGCTCCATGTCAGGCTCCACGCTCAGCACGGAGTCTGCTTGTCCATCTTCCTCTGCTCCTCCCCCACCCAACCCACTCACTCACCACTCTCTCTCTCTCAAATGAATAAATAAAATCTTAAAAAAAAAAAAAAGTAGAAGTTTAACCTCTTTTAATCTAAATTTCTTTACAATAAACTGTGGATGATAGCAGGATCTCAATCCCAGCACTGTTACAAAAGGATTAAATGAATTGCTACATGTAAGGCACTCAGAATAGTGTCTGGTACCTGGTAAATTCTGATAAAAGTGTCTGCCATCATCATTATTACCATTCTTTGGAGTACCATGAATGGGCAATGATAAAGTCAGAACAAGGAAACACAGAGTAGGAAGAAAAAATAGGAAGGACATGATTTGGGGTGATTCTAAAAAAGCCAGGGAAAAGACACATGGAGAGAATTATCTGGT
>RCUC01136885.1:0-27063 GCA_003697995.1 Taxidea taxus jeffersonii
TTTTTTTTTTTTTTAAAGATTTTACTTATTTGTTTGAGAGAGAGACAGAGCGCACAAGTGGGAGGAGCAGGGAAGAGGGAGAGAGAATCCCAAACAGACTTCGTCCTTAGCACAGAGCCCAGGGTGGGGCTCGATCTCAGGATGGTGAGATCATAACCTGAGCCGAAACCAAGAGTCGGATGCTTAGCCAGCTGTGCCACCCAGACGCCCCTCTCTGACATATTTATATGGTAAGAGAACATCCTGGAAATACCCAGATACTGCCTGCCATTAAGTAATGCAGGTCTCCATGTGGGCTGTGTCCTTGGGAGCTGAGGGCAGCCTACAATTCTTTATCTGTACAAAGATAAAGTGGATCTGTTCTTAAATGGATTTATCTCTTTAAATTTGAACAGAGAATTCTCTTTGAACAGTCTGCATTTGTACCCTCTCTCCATCTCTCTTTCTACCCACTTGAATCTTTGTCCTTTTCTTCATCATGTACTGGTAGTGAATAATGATAATAGTAGTAGTAGTTGTGGTAATGATAGGAGTGGTAAATATTTACTAAGCATTTATTATGTGATAGGTACCATAGTATTTGTTTTTCTTTACCTCATTTAATTCTACAGGCCTCTGAGATAGCATTTTATTATTACCACATTTTACAGAAAAGAAAACAGAAGCTTAGAAAGAGGTTCTGTAATGTGTCAAAGATTACACAGTAGTAAATAGTGGTGCCAAGATTTGAACTCAAGTGGTGTGACTTGGGATACAGTTTACTGCCTTATTTATGATTTTTTTGCCTTATTTATGATTATCTGTTTAGTAGTGCTGTCTAATAGAAATATAATGTAAACTACAAATGCAAACCACATTTATGATTCAAAATTTTCTCGTAGCCATGCTGAAGAAAAAAACAGGTAAAATTAATTTAAAAATATTTTATTAAGCCTGATATCTAAAATATTATCATTTCAACATCAACTTAGCATAAAAAATAAATGAAATATTTTACTAAGTCTTTGAAATACAGTGTATATTTTATACTTACAGTATGTCTCAATTTGGACTAACATTTCAAGCGCTCGGTAGCCACATGTGGGGGCCGGTGATAACTGTTTCGGCTAATGCAGCTCCAGAGCTGGGTGAAAGTTCTGAGCCCCTTCTACTGCTTAGTCAGCCAGAGAGAGAAAAAAAAACATGCTGAAAATTAGCACATGAGGGAACCAAAAGGAAAGAAGGCAGAGTAGTAATTCCTGGGTCTGACCCAGTGAGCAGTAGCAAGTGGAGAAGAGTTTCCTCCCTTTTTTCTCCTGAAACTAGTAAGGTATACTTTTTTCTTTCCAAATTGAGTCTCAGCATTTTCCATATTGTTACTCGTTGTGGTTCATTTTCCTAGTGGTCCATTCCTTAAGGTTCTTTGGGAATCAACAGGCATTTGTGGCTGGCCATCGGATATTGCAACGTTGTTTTTCTGTGGAACTTGTTCTTGGAATGTTATCTTTTGTAAATTGTGGAGGGGGTAAGTTGCAGAAGAAATTATAGTGATCATTTGCTTTCTGATCTTTAAGTTACAGCTGTTACAGCACAGAAAGAGAGTAATGAACTTTTTTAGTTCCTTCTTACGGGTAATGTTCATCACCTGTTATTCCTTCCCACCATACCTGGTAAGCCTTCATAGTAAGCCTTCACCAATTGTTGAGTTGAATGTCAGCTGAGAAGCAAGTATCTCTAGAACTATTTGAATCATTTCCTTCACAGACTTCCATTCTTTGACACTTGGTTCTGGCAGGTCCTATAATTAAGCAACACAGGCTTATCCTAACAAACTAAATAACAGAAGCGTAGAAAGAATGGGCTTCCTTTGTTCTGAAAATGCAAAGCTTTGCATTGTCTAAAAGCACATCAACAGGAGTTTTATATTTTTGTGAATGGAAAAATAGAATAGTGCTATTTCAGAGTTTGTTTTTTTTTTTTTTTTTTAGATTCTGTTTATTTATTCGACAGAGAGAGCACAAGCAGGGGGAGCAGCAAACAGAGGGAGGGGGAGAAGCAGGCTCCCGGCTAAGCAGGGAACCCTCCGCAGGGCTCGATCCCAGGACCCTGGGATCATGACCTGAGCCAAAGGCAGACACTTAAACTACTGAGCCGCCCAGGCCCTATTTCAGAGATCCTAAGGGAATGTTGATCTCAGGATTAGACAGTTGTTAATGTTTGTTTATGCTCCATTGAAGTACTTACGGAATTTACAGTTGAAAAAACTGTACATCACTAGAGACTTGGAGAACACCAAGAAAGGTGCTGTATAACAAAGTGGTTGTATAAGTTTAAAAATATTTAAAGAAATGGAGAAATAAGATAAACATTATGCAAAGTGTGAAACAGAAATATAACCTTGGTTAGTGAAGTGGAAATTAAGAAATCAAATACCTGCTGAATATTTGGGGGAGGGAAAACTTGTTAATGAAAACAATTGATTATAAATAGTTGAGAGGTATTTTTAAGATGAGCACATCTTGATTTATAATCAATCCCTGAGAATGACAGAGAGTTGTACATTTGTGTCTATAGCCTATGCTTGGATCGTTTCAGTGTAATATTTGTTGATTGAATGTTGTCCTTGTGGGACACCAGGGAGCAATGCCTAGCCACTGTTCTCCAGGAATTTGTATCTTGACTCATTTTCAGCTAAGTCTTAAAATTCTGTTATTTACTAAATTTTTCTCTGCATCAGCATTTGGTCATTTCTCCTCATAATTGCTTCTCAGTAAAGTGCAACAAATCAGATCTTGGGTTTTCATCCTTTTCTTTAAAGGAAAAAAAAAAGCTTCCTTTTGATAAACATAAATATCTCATCACCTTTTTTAAGTTAACACTTTCTAAAGTTCCTTGAAATGTCACTTATGTAAAAGATAAATCAGTTCTTGTGTGTGTGTGTGTGTGTGTGTGTTTTGAAGATTTTATTTATTTGGCACAGAGAGTACAAGCAGGGGGAGTGGCAGGCAGAGGGAGAGGGAGAAATAGACTCCCTGCTGAGCAAGGAGTCTGATGCAGGACTGGATCCCAGGATCCTGGGATCAGGACCTGAGCGGAAGGCAGAAATTTAACTGAGCCACCCAGGTGCCCCTTTAAAGGAAGGAAACACTTCAGAAGTACATTGAGTTTAAATGTAAAACTTCCCACTCATCCCCTTGGGGGCTCCTCAAGCTCACTTCCCTCCCTAAAGATTGTTGCTGTTATTTTCTGCTTGTGGTACTGACAGATGTTTAGTCCCCCAGCTTTTTGCTGTTAGAAGCAATGCTTAATTATAACCTTATATATTCCTGGAAGTACAGTTTGGGGTTATAGGAAATGAATATTTAGGAATTTTGTGAATTCTGCAGGTTGACCTCCAAAAAGCTGAACCAGTTTTTAAGAACATTGTTTCCTACACATATGATTAGTGATAGAGTTTTACAACTTGAAGTTACCACAGAATGTTGCCTAGCCCCCACTCCCACCCTTTTTCCAAGGTAGAAACTGAGTCTCAGGACTTGAAATTATTTGTCTAGATCTTACCCAGCAGAACTTATGAGTACTTCCAAGTCTCAGCTCTGTTTCCTTGGAGGCATCTTAGTTTTAGACAGGTTTTATATTGTAAGGCTCTACCATATTGTGTATCTCTTTCTATCTCTTCTCCGTTGTTAACTCAAAACAAACTTCCTTTTCAGTCCCACATTTTCAGATACTGCCCTACGACTTCTGCCCTTGCCATCTTGTCTGTATGGAACATCTTCTTTTACTTAATATCCTTAAAAAGCTACCTTCCTCCATTATTTAAAACCCACCTTATCTCCAGAGCGTATGGGTTATTCTAGATATACTCATAGTACAGCACAGTGCTTTAAGAATCTTGTTTCCTTATCAGCGGCTAAACCCCAACCAGTTGGCCAAATAAAACATAAGCTGCTTTTTTTCTTTATAAACTTACACCATTTCTGCTACATTCAATATTTTATGTTTGTCAAAAAAATGAAATGCCGTTTCAATTAAATGAAATCCAACTTAATATTAAAAACTTTATTAATCACAATTTATTTTTTCTCCGAGAAATGACCTTTAGAAATATTCTGCTTGGGGCGCCTGGGTGGCTCAGTGGGTTAAGCCTCTGCCTTTGGCTCAGGTCATGATTTCAGGGTCCTGGGATCAAGCCCCGCATTGGGCTCTCTGCTCAGTGGGGAGCCTGCTTCTCTGCCTACTTGTGATCTCTCTCTCTGTGTCAAATAAATAAAAATAAAATTTTTAAAAATAAAAAAATTTTAAAAAGAAATATTCTGCTTATAAAGTATAAATAGATTCTCCTCATCTTATGTCAATGTATTTATTCTTAAGATGCCTGCATTGTAGGCTTGTTTCCCTTATAAAAGGCATGGTCCTAGTATCTTTTCTTTTTTTTCTTTTTAAAGATTTTATTTGACAGATAGAAATCACAAGTATGCAGAGAGGCAGGCAGAGAGAGAGAGAGAAGCAGGCTCCCTGCCGAGCAGAGAGCCTGATGCGGGGCTCGATCCCAGGACTCCAGGATCATGACCTGAGCTGAAGGCAGAGGCTTTAACCCACTGAGCCACACAGGCGCCCCCCTGCGCCCCCCCTAGTATCTTTTCTTGATGGGCTGTGAGAATTTTTGTCGATGACATCCCAAGTTGGTGCTGGAGCTGAGCTGGTCACATATCAAGATTATGACTTTAGGTAAAGAATCAGCTGATGAAATTCTAAGGAACAGAGATCAACCTTGATGCATATTTCGATCATGATAAAGAGATAGAATTCAGTATTAGATGTGAATGAAATTTGGCCCATGAATGTTGTTCAAAACCAAGGATAGCAGTCTAATCATAAGCTCATCAATTATTCAGTAGCATCTTGGGGGCATTAGTGCACAGAATATAGAAGACCCATACACTGCCCTTTAGAGTTTTTGTTCTCAAACAGAATAAAAAAACATATGTAATTCTCTCATTTTATGGATTTTATTCTCCCACAGTGTAAGTGAGGTTTATACATGCACCAGAAGAGAGTGAAAGGCAGGCCACATATTTGGTTATCCACAGGGTTTGTAGATTTGGGTAAGATGAAGTTTGGAACATGACAGAGTGAGAGTTTTAAATGAAAAGTCCATTTTACCAATCTTAATGATGCATGGACTTCTTGAACTTTTTCTTAAGTTTTTCTGTTGCTAAGGTGAAAGATAGTTGCTTGACATGTGCTGTTCATTCCCTATTCTTACACACACACTATAGCTTTAGATTTGGCTGTAGATTTGACTTTGGTTACAAATTTAGATCAGTGGCTGTCGTTTTGGACAGTAACTCCTAGTCTACATGATGATAATTATTTCTGATTTTTATTCTTTTTCTTTTTTCATTGCAGTAGAGAATGTTATGTTAAAGGAATAAAGACAATGCTGATAAAACTAAAGGAAAGAAGGGGAAAAAAACAAAAGGAACATAAGTATAATTTGTGAATATTGCTTTAGATTATGTTCTAGAATGGCAACAAATAAGCTTATAAATCCAAGATTTTAGGTGAGCTAACTTCTCAGACTTGGTCTTTTTTTAAAATTCGCAATTCACAGAAAATAGCCTGGATATTAGGGTTTAACAAACTGCATCTAAGTGTGCACAGTAGAACATTTTTATAACATCTATGAATGAAAAGCCAATTTCCTTTACACAGACAATAATGCAAATGTTCACAGAAGCTTTGCTACAAAGAAATTAAATTGTTGCAATTGATTATTCCACTGCTTTAATGGGAGCTCATGCTATAATGATGCTTATTAATTAGGAAAGTATCATATAATTTAAGTCTGGGCAAGAATATTACAGACCCATAAGTTCCCACTGAAGAAATTAAACAGAAATGGCTTGTCCTGTATTTTCAAATATTATTACAACTAAGAACCTCTGCACTCATCATGACTTTTTCATTGCTTTTTGGCTCTGGGTACATATATTTTTTTTGGCTCCCAGCATACAGTTCATGCAGTTTTCAATGAACTTGGAACCAATAAGGTTGAGAACCTGAAAAAGGATAGTTATATAAGCTCTGAGAACTGTAAGTGATAGTTACTTCTTAGAATTGCAGTCTGTGATTTGTCATTCCCAAAAGTCATCCCATCGTGTAGAGGTTGCCTTATAGGGAGCTAAATAACGGAACAAACAAGAACTGAGAGACTTACTTAAGGTTGAACACTGGATAATGCAGGTCTTTGGGTAAACAATCAGAATTTAGGTTAATAAAATCTGATGTTTCTGCACCTTAATGCGTTTCTGAAGTGTAAGCTCAGGAAGGTCCCTTGTAGGGAAGAAAGAAGAAGCAAGCTTCAGTATTTGGGGAAACTTTAAAACATAGCAGAATGAACCTCACTTGGGTCATTTGATACTTTTTTTTTTTGTTCTTCTAAGGTACCTGATTTAAGTGCTTTTGTTCATTTGCAGGTATTAGGGAAAGATTGTTTTGGAGATTGAATCCAGGGAAACTGAAGACAGCTTGAATTGAAGAGAAAATAAAATTAATATTGCAAATTATATATTGGGCTGCTTTGCCTTGGGAGTTTAAGATATTTTGTGATTGAATAATAAAATAGCTTCTCCCAACCACCACAAAATTAAATATCATTGCCAAACTGAGCCAGGAACATTGCCTAGTCTAGGAGAATACTTCTCAAAAGATGGCCCAAGGCCACTGGTTTGCCCTGATCAAAAAACACTGGCAAGTGTCAGTTGATCTCATAGTCTTTCATTTATATATATCCTCAGCCACTTATTAAAAACCAATCAAGTGAAGCATTAGGGGTATGCAAAATGTGGCATTCATAAATCCACAGTAGTATAATACTAGAATTTATTAAGGATTCTAATTTAAAAAAAATTAACACTATTTTAATATGTACCTGGATAAATGACATGTAGGTGCTGTTACTACCTTTAAAAAATGTATTTATTATTTTTTAAAGTATTTATTAGAGAGAGAGAGAGTGCATGAGGGGTGGGGCAGAGGGACAGGCAGTCTCCTGGCTGAGCAGGGAGCCCAACACTCCCAGCACCCTGAGATCATGTCCTGAGCTGAAGTCCAATGTTTAACTGACAGCCACCCAGGTGCCCCTAAAAAATTTATTCTTTTAAATTCAAGTATAATTAACAAATAGTGTTATATTATTTTCAGGTGTATAATTTGGTGTTCTACTAATAATTCTGGCTACTATGTAGTCTGTAGCAACATTGCAAAGCTCCTGTTCCATATATGAACATGTGTAAGTTAGAATTATTTTACATTTTAAGAAAGATATATATTATCAGTTGAGTTGGTTGCTCTTTTCACAGTTGTTTCCATTCTTGTTTTTTTAAATTATAGATTACTGTTCAGTTGTGTTATCAGTTTAGTTTTGTATAGGTTTTCACTTAACCCTGTAGTGTATATGTATGGATATTTGTTTTAACGGTATTCTTGGTCTGTAATTTTTCAATAACTAGAATTTGACTACATTGCAACTGAGTCTGAGTTATTTTCCCTATATTAGTAAAGCCGATATATATGTAATCTCCAAAAGTTGACTTGAAGAAGGACATGTCATTCTTGTCACCCATGGCATATTTTACCTAGTCTGAATAGGGTGTCTTAAAAATGTTTGCGAACTGCTGGTCAGAGGAGCTAGTTGGCAGGAGTTACTGAGAATCATTTCTTATTTCTCCTGTGTCACTGTGACATAGCTCTTCTAAGTTCAGGACTTTGATAGACCTTGGTTTGAATCTGATATTTATTGTCTGTGTCCTTGGATAATTGCCTACTCTTGTCTGTGTCTCAATTTCCTATCTGTAAAGTAGGATAAAAAACAGTACCTTCCCAAGCCAGTTCTTCGAATATTAGATAAGATGGTGTGTATAAAATGCTTAGGACTCTGCTTGGCAATAGTAAGTCCTCTGTAGATAGCCATTATTATTAGGTGAAAGGTACTTTGTACCCTGTAAAATAGTTATTTTGCTACTAGATTGTAATTTTTGTCTTAAGCTGCTTTTTGGGTTAAAACATTGAACCAATATTGATTTATTCAGCCTATGTTTTAATGCCTTTTATATGGAGGTTCATTGTTAATAATAGTATATATTTCAGATGATCTTATTTCAAATTTGAGGGTCTTTTTTTACTTAAATATATTTGACATATAACAAATAGATTTAGGGCACCTGGGTGGCTCAGGGGGTTGGGGCTCTGCCTTCAGCTCAGGTCATGATCTCGGGGTCCTGGGATCAAGTCCTGCATCGGGCTCTCTACTCATCGGGGATCCTGCTTCTTCCTCTCTCTCTCTCTGCCTGCCTCTCTGCCTGCTTGTGATCTCTCTCTGTCAAATAAATAAATAAAATCTTAAAAAAAAAGAAAAACAAATAGATTTAAAGTGTATAACATGTGGGGACCCTGGGTGGCTCAGTCAGTTAATCATCTGGCTCCCTGCTGAGTGGGGAGCCAGCTTCTCCCTCTTCTGCCCCCTCCCTCATGTTCTCTTACTCACCCCCCCCAATAAATAAATAAATAAAATCTTCAAAAAAATATAAAGTGTATAACATGTTAATTTAATACATTTATATATTAAGATATGGCTGCTATTGTGGCCATAATTACAGCCTTTATCGTGTTAATAATTAGCATTTCTTTCTAGTTGTTGCAATAATTAGATTATAATCTTTTAGCAGGTTTGATGATTATAATACAATATTTTTGTCTATATTCACTGTAGTATGCATTAAGTCTCTAGGACTTATTGGCAGGCGTCACCTTCTTATAAAATCTGATTACTAGGGGTAGAGTTATCATAATGGCCATTTACTTGTTTTCTTATTTTGGCAGTGTTACATTATCTACAATCAGTGGTTTCCTTGCAGAAACCTTTTTAGTCCACTGTCATCTTGTGAGCAATAATTTACTTAAAGCCAGATAACATTTGGAAAATTCACATAAGCAGGCACAGGTAAACCTAATATGTCCTTGAACAAAGGAGAATACTTCCTTGAGTCCTGCCTTTGTGGAATTCCCTAGATACTTATCTGTCTTATGAGACAAGTGACTGTTTTTGACATGCAGATCATGAGAGGAGGCTAGGGACACCTACATATTAAATACTGCTGAAGCTTAATTTTTTCTTTTTCTAGGTTAGAAATACATGTCAGGGCGCCTGAGTGGCTCAGTTGGTTAAGTGTCTGCCTTCGTCTTAGGTCATGATCCCAGCATCCTGGGATTGAACCCCTCATTAGGCTCCTTGCTTTGCAGGGCCCTGCTTCTCCCCCTCTCTCTGCCTGCTGCTCCCCCTGCTTGTGCTCTTTCTTTCTCTCTCTGTCAAATAAATAAATAAAATTTAAAAAAATATATATGTCACTAGAAGTGTTAAGGTTTTCTTACCAAATTCCTGTGGTTTGTATCGTACTCACTTTGGGATGTGAACAACCCCATTTTGGAGAACAAGTAGCCAATTGTTTGAATATTTTATTTTGATGTAAGAATATAACATAATTTTCTGAGTTCCTGTTCATTTAGTAATCTGTTCAACATAGTTGTAGTTGTTTTAGTATGGTACTTACAGAAGATAACTTATTTTACTTTCTAAAAATCATAAAATTATGGCTTGCTGACTCTAGAATTGACATTATTTGTCATCTAGGCCTAGCTTTTTCAGTAGGCAGTGAGTTCTTCAGAGCTGGCAACTTTATCTTTTATTAATTCTTGAGTTTCTATCACCTAGCACTGGGCCTGTATCAGAGAAGATCGCTCAATGAATTCTTTTTTTTTTCTCAATAAATCTTTTATCGGATGAATTACCCACAGATTCAGAAACTAGTTTGTCCCTTGACAAAGAAGTAGAGAATCAATGTGGTAATTGGTAAATGGAGTTATGTACACTCTCAATATAATAATCTTGTCAAATGTTTTTGTTATGATTACAGTTCTTTAAAAGTGTTCCAAGCTGTGCATATCTATAAACATTTATTCACAAACATATAAAATCACAAGAGTGACAAAAATTTGGAGTAGTACTGGATGTTAGAAATCATTTCATCTTTCCCAGGGAAAGATATTTGGGGGATCCTGAAGCCAGAGAATGCCTGTGAACCACAGTCATGTTTCTCACTTGGGGCCCCTTACTGCCCCTGTGACAGGAGTCCTCCGCAAAGTTTAGAAGTAGATTTGCTTGCAGAGTATCAGAATCAAGGTTACACCAACCAGTATGGTCAGTGTACACCTGTTTATTCAGATTTTTGGATGACAAGGGTAGAGTATATATCAAAAGAAGTGAGGTATCCTTCCCATGAGAAAGTAGAATGTGATTTTTTTAGAGTGCTTAAGATGCAGACAGGATATCCTTTATCTCCCCAGGCGATATTAATTTAAAGTTTAAGGAATAAATACTACTTCAAATTACACACCACATGGGTACCAAGAGCAGGAAGAAATTGCTAAACCATATGCTTGTAAATGCCATCGCTTTCCTCAAGAGAAAGATCATTTATATTTTGCAATTAAAGAGCAGAAGGTCTTTTTACTCATAAAGGCTTTTCAGTCAGGAAATAGGCGGGGCAGAGAAAGCTTCCCAGGGGAGATTTATAAAGCTTTCAAGGACTCATTGGCATCTCCACCGGGTGGAGCTTTGCTCTTTGTCTGTTTCCTGATTACACTCTGGAGAATAAACTTTAAAAAATGTGGAGAGCCCTTTCTTAAAGAAAAGTTTGTAAACAGTGCTGTCAGAAGTGAGCTTTAAGTAAAGAAACTGGTATTTAGGTTGACTTGGTTTTTTCAGATTCCTTAAGAAGTAATTATAACATTACAGCAGTATAAAGTACATATGGTGCTCTCACTTTATTTATGGACATTGTTCATTATTTTGGTTAGAGCAAATGGGTATGGGTTTCTTATTGCATAGGAAATAGTCAATAACCCTGAGAATCTTGATACTGCTGCTTTAGTCTCTTTTTTTTTTTTTTTGGTTGCATTTGAACCCATGAAAGTTACCCAGCCGTGAAAGAGTATAGTTTCTATACCACCATCCTTGGTACATAAATCCATATGAAGTCCCAGAACCGTCAAGTAATGATACTATATGCTATCTTGAATGGCGCCATTTCCTGGTGGTGGTGTTCTTGAGCTCTATCTCAGTAGGTCCTTGTTCCCTCTGCCTTCCTCCCACCTTGAAGAAACAGCTTGAGTGAATAGATTACCCTTGCCCTATCCTGGGAACGTCAGCAAATTTAGACTTGCTGACGTGGGCTGTCAACAGGAGCAAATCTCAGAGCACTGTGTTTGCATCTGAAAAAAACAAATGCGGCTTAAGTCTAGAAAAAGTCTTACTGAAAATCTCGAAGGTGAAGATCTTTAGTCAGAGTGCATCAGATAGGGTGTCCTAGTAAGCCCTGCTACTCAAGTAGCTGGTACACATTCCTGCCTTTGTGTAATGTCTGTCTTCCTGTAATGAACTTTTTGTCCTTGTCTTCAAGTGGTTAATTTTCATCTGTGGAGATAATATATAGTCCCTCTGCTTACTGTTCTTAGTCACCAAATCAGGTAGTACCAGTTGTGGCAAATTAAAACACTTGCTGTCTCATACACAAGCTAATTTATTTTGTAATTTTAGTGGCCAAAGTTATTAAAATATTGTATAAAGTTTTATTATAAATAAAACATGCTTATAAAAATTTAAACATAAAAATATGTAGTGCACTATGTAAACTTTCCCACAACCCTGATCCTTTGGGTTAACCCTTGTTAACAATTTGATGTTTGCTTTTTAAAAATTTATTTAACAAGATAACATTTTACTATAATGCAGTTTTGCAGTTTTTCCATGTAATACATTTTTCCATGTAAATACATATAATTTAGATTTTTTCAATGTTAATAGTATCTAAGTTTATTCCTTTAAAATTGTATATTTTTCTACTATATAGATTTACCATTATTTGTTTATCCAATTACCTTTAAATGGGCATTTCAGTTTTTTTCCAATTTTTTATTGTTACAGAAAGTGCAGAGGTTGCCATCCTTATGTATTTAATTCCGTGTTCTTGTGTGAATATCCACTTTTAAAAAGATGACTAGCTATCGTCTTTTATTGAAAAAAATTCTGTATTCCCCCCCCCGCACTGAATTGAAATGCTGTATTTTTATAACGTGTGTGTGTGTGTGTGTGTAGTGAATTCCTGTGTATAGTACTTGGATTTTTTTCTGGACTAATATGTTCCAACGATCCATCTCTCTAATATGACATTGTTCTGATTGCTCTAATTTGTGAATTGCTTTCTCATCCACTAAGCTGGTCCCCCATTGTTCTTTTTTTTTTTTTTCAGAATATGTACCAAATTATATATCTATTCTTCCAGATGAACTGTTTTATCCCAATTTAATTTAAAAACTCTGTTGTGATTGTGATCAGGATTACTTTTAATTCCCATATTAATTAGAACTGTGTTTCTCAACTTAAATCACCTCTTGATAAATATAAAAATCTCACCTCTCATTCTCAGTTTTTTTATGTGTGCCCATTTGTCAAATTATTATTTTTTTAACTGTTATCCCTATCAAGAATATTTTCTTGAATTTTGAAGCTTCAGAACATTTAAAGTACAATAAAATATCGAATATGCTTTTTTTTTGTATGGTGATTGAGGGATGACCGATCTCTTTAAACAGTGGATTTTTCTATGTCCAAGCAATGTATGTCTCTTAATGTATTTCTCTTAAATTCTTCGGTGGACTTTGGTTTTATTCCATGAGTTCCATGAGTTTATGAGTTTATTCCTAAGTACTAGATGTGTTTTGCAGTTATAAATTGCAGATTTTTTTCTTCATATTTTCCAGCTTGTGGTTTTTGGCATGGAAGGATACTGTATATTTTCATATAATAATTTTATGAGATCACCTTACTGAACTTCCTTTATTTTCTCTCTGATTTTTTTCAGTTGGTTCTCATGGATTTTTCACATGGACAGTCAGATTATCTGCAAATAATTATTTTGCCTCTTTGTTTTCTAATCCATTTACTTTTAACTTGGTTCAATTCATTGCATTGTCTTTTGTTTCTGAGAAATGCTGATAGTGATAAGAGTAGACCTCCTTGTCTTATTTCTGAACTTTTCTGGGACTGTTTCTAGTGTTTTATTATTAACCAAATGCTTATATCTGTTACAGTTAGGCTATGTATATATGTATATGTATGTATCAAGTTAAGGAAGTATTAGTATCCTAATAAAAGTCAGTATCCTTTTATTCCTATTCAGTCAGAACTTTTTAAAAATAAACTTAGTAGTGATTGTTTAAAAAGATATTTTAGTGCAGTGCCTTGGTGGCTCAGTTGATTAAGCGACTGCCTTTGCTAATGTGGTGATCCCAGGATCCTGGGATCAAGCCCTGCTTCCGGCTCCCTGCTCAGTGGGGAGTCTGCTTCTTTTTCCCTCTGCCCCTCTCAGAGCCCTGCTCATGCTCTATCTTACACACACACTCTCTCTCAGATAAATAAAATCTTTAAAACTATTGAAAAAAGGATATTTTAGCCTTTATTGAGCTAATTATATTATGATTTTATGATTTGTTCCACTTTGACGTTTTAATTCAACGACTTATTTTTCCTAATATTCATCTGTCCTTCTTGGAATTGACCCACTTTGCCATGAATCCTTCTGCTTAATTCTGTTTTCCAATATTTTACTTAGGATTTTTGTTATTTATGCTTGTTTTTGAATGTGTGGGTGTGTGCATCTTCCTCTCGGGGTTAAATTGGCTTTATAAGAAGTCGCAGAAAACTACTTCCCACATGCACAGGAATTGTTTAAATAACATTGGAATTATCTATCCTTGAAATTTTGAAGAAACCCCTCCCTAGAACTATTTGGATCGGGCATAATGGGAAGTCAGGGGTCACGAACACTTTTGGATGGGTAGAATAGGCTATTTTCTTAGTATACCTCTCTACACTCCAAACCAGAGATTAAATAAGTACATCAGATAGGCTTTTAGACTCCTTGTTTGCAGTGCTTTTGCTGACATTGTTAGGCCTCTGATTGTTTTTGGAATCATACAGAAAATGGCTAACGTAGCAGGACTGAACTGCTTCTCTAGGAAGCTCTGCTTTCAAGGTTGGCCATTGACTGGTGGAAACTTAGAGTTTAGAAGGGTTCCTGCCATCAGCTGATAAGAGTGGCTCACTTAAGCAGTTTGTGCAAATACTATGGAAAGTTGAACACAACTTTCCTTTTGGGAGTCTGGAATTTGGATACATGCCAGATAGGGGCTACCTATTGGAACAGCATCCATTATAAATAGCCAGGGCTTTGAGTCTCCAACAAGCTTCCTGCTTGGTAACATTTAAGATGTGTTGTCACAAGTTGTTGATGGGGGAATGAAGCACATCTCATGTAATTCCACTGGGAGAGGACCCTTGGCAGCTTATGTCTGGTTCTCAGACTTTGCCCCATGTGTTTTTTCAAAACCTTTACTAATTTTGTTTTGTATTCTTTGGCTGTAATAAATCGCAGTTATGAGTACAATCATATGCTGAGTCATGAGAGTTCATTTCATAGGTCAGGCCAAAACAGTGATATTAAAAGGCAGTGGCAGAGTTATATAACTTTAAAAAAAGTCAATAACTGTGTCATTACAGGTGTGGAAACAATCTCATGGAAATTAGAAAATTTATCAGAGATCACATATGTTGACAGTGGCAGAATGAGCTTTAAAGCTTAAGAAACAAGTCAATAAACAGTTGTACACCATGAACTTTAACATTTTTTCCAATTTTATCAAATTAAAGTTAGAGCTTTAAAAAATTAACTTTATTGATATGTGTTTCTAAAACATGCTTTTTATTTTTTATTTTTTTTAGCATCTTAATTTAATTTTATTTTAAAATTGAATTAAAACACGCTTTTTAAAATACAGGTGGGTGGACCCAAACTATTTGTAGTTAAGCTATGGCATCGGACAAAAATATTTTCAAATATTTTCTGCTTATGAGCTGTGGCCTTGGTAATTTTGTGGGTACCATTTGCCTCTGCAATAAGATTCAAAATGGAATCAAATCCTCAACAAATTTTCTCAGTGGATTTTTTTTGTGTATTTATGCACCTGAATAAAGTATGTGACTACAACAGCAGAGTCTAAATCAGTGGCTCCTTTTTAGCCTGCTTGTTAGAATCACTTCAGAAGAGTGATTCCATATTCTAGGCCAACTAAGTCACAATTTCTGATGTGCGGTGCAAGCATCTTTTTCTGCCCCCTTTTGAAAATTCCCCATGTGATTCCAGTGTGTGTAGCTCATTGACAGTCACTGCTCTAATTAAAATTATTACTATATGCCAATAAAATTATATTTATTCCATAGTAAGTGGCTTTTCTGTACCTGGCAATATTCACTTTATATCTTCAGTAGGAAAAGCATGATTAAAATGTAAACTTAGGGACGCCTGGGTGGCTCAGTTGGTTAAGCAGCTGCCTTCAGCTCAGGTCATGATCCCAGCGTCCTGGGATCGAGTCCCACATCGGGCTCCTTGCTTGGCAGGGAGCCTGCTTCTCCCTCTGCCTCTGCCTGCCTGTGCTCCCTCTCTCTAACAAATAAATAAATTAAAAAAAAAAAATCTTAAAATGTAAACTTAGGGACGCCTGGGTGGCTCAGTTGGTTGAGCGGCTGCCTTCGGCTCAGGTCATGATCCCAGCATCCTGGGATCGAGTCCCACATCGGGCTCCTTGCTTGGCCGGGAGCCTGCTTCTCCCTCTGCCTCTGCCTGCCTCTCTGTCTGCCTGTGCTTGCTCTCGCTCTCTCTCTCTCTCTCTCTCTCTCTCTCTGACAAATAAATAAATAAAATCTTTAAAAAAAATAAAATGTAAATTTAGCAAAATGAAGTTGTATATATTAAGAAGTCCAGATCTGGAGAACCTATTAAGGTAGATATTTATATATATACTATTGATGTTTATTATGTATCATTTGAAGAATTATAAATTTACCTTTCAGCTCGTTAACCAAAAATCAATCTTTTCTCATCAAGAGTCATTTCATCTCACTTATGACCTGGGTAAAAGTATAAGTGTTTATTATACCAGAGAATATTTCACTGGGTATGTGCAGTGCATTTGTTCAGGCTGGGAAAGAGTCTGTTTTGTTTAGAGCCATGCACCATCACTGAAATATGGGATAGTGACGTGAGAGTTCATTGAATAGTACTGAGGTTTTGAAGTCAGGTACCAGTAGATTTCAGAATTTCATGGCTGACACAGGAAATGACCATGTTATTTTGGAAATCAGTTGGGTAATCCAGCAAAAACCAAAACAAAAACCAGAAACAGTCTGATCCTTTATCTAGAGTATAGCCAATCTTTGATCATATGTTAGAGCGGGGTTTGGCAAACTACAGTCTCGAGGGTTAAATCCATCCCTTTTCAGCAAATAATTTTATTGGAACATAGCCATGCTCATTCATTTACTTATTTTCTATGGCTGTTTTTGGCTCCACTGGTCTAAACAGAGCCTGTATAGCCTGTAAAGCCAAAAATATTTATCCGTCCCTTTGCAAAAAGTTTGCCAACTTCTGTATTAGACTCTTGCATCATTAAATAATTGAATCATGCATTATTTGCTGACACTCCTAAATAGATCCTCTTAAGCTGAGTTTGCTCTTTCATATATAGGTGACTGGAGATGATTCGTTTTTTAAGGCTTTCAAGTGAAAATTGTAGTTGAAGAGGGGTTTATCTTGGCAATTAAGGGAGTATGCTGCTATCCCTTTGATGCTCCTAATCTAGGGGGACCGGGAGCTTGTCCACTTACCTGGAGTGGATGTCTTCTTGCTGAACTCATGCTCTGTCTCCCTCTGTGTCACAGTCCTTGCTGTTGCTCTATTTGTTGGGGGTGGACATGGAGTAGCAAGGATTTGGGGAACCTGTACCGCAAGGATTTTTCACTGCAGTTTCTGGGGATAAAGAAATGTTTTGTGCACCTTGCTAATAATGGATCTAGATGTGGACGTTTATGATTAAGAGTGGTTTAACCTTTAATCCTGGTCCAAGTGGACAGTTCAAGAAGGTGTGGAGGTCTAGTGAAGAAGGCACGTCTGTCTCAATTCCCCTGGTCTCTGGTGCAGTAGATGGTTAGCAGTAGAGGGGTAGCTGGCACCCCTCTGAGAGGTCAGCTATGTCTTTACCTGGGGCACTTGAATGCCAGTGAAGACTCTTACCCACTTGCTGAGTACTTACCCCTTGAAAAAACAGAACTGCAAATACTGGAGAGATTGAAGAATATAAACACTTTTAGCTTTCAAGGGACATAACTCCCCTTTCTGACATATAAGGCTGTTAATCATGTTTCAATTTTTAGTTACATCTGTAGAAAAGCATTGCATACAAAAGCAAAGAAATGCCTATAAATGAGATTAAATGTAATGAAGTGGTAGTAAACACAGGCAGAGCTGTGAGTTTGAATTAGAAGTTACAGTTTAAAGAACAATATCGGGGTTATTCTTTATTTTCAGGGGGGGTAAATATTTCATTAATAAATGTCAAGCTATTTTTGTGACTCTAAAGGATTTTTTAGAAAATACTTAAGGTATTTTCAGACGAAAGCCTCTGAAGGTATTTGGAATCTGATGACTTAGTTTATTCTGCTTATGACTTAGGTCTAGATCTATGCCTGGATGACTCTCCTCCTGAGTATAGTTATACCCAGCCTCATTAAGTAGATCTGTGCTACAGAGGAGTTCCAGTTGTCGGTTTTTCTTTTCCTGAGGTACCATGAAATATGGTTTTCTAGAATATAATGGCTCTAAGTGCTGTTTGTGTTAGAAGAGCTGGCATTTTTGTTTTCCTAGTATGATAAGACACTGAAGGGACTGGAGTTCATGGAGTCAGGCTGAATTACTTCTGAGAATAAATTGGTTGATAAAAATGGGAGTAATGATGCAGTCTCTCTCATGCAATTTGTTTTAAAGTCCTTCAAATGCCTACTTAGCTCTGTTTATGGTATGTGATTTTCTAAGTATACTTCCCTTCCACTAATTCTTATCCCTTCTTTACATCCTAGATCAACGATTATCACCTGTTCTACAGGATGAGTAACAGCCACCCTCTTCGCCCCTTTACTGCAGTGGGGGAAATTGATCACGTGCACATTTTGTCTGAACATATTGGTGCCTTGCTGATTGGGGAAGAATATGGCGACGTCACATTCGTTGTGGAAAAGAAACGTTTTCCTGCCCACAGGGTAATTTTAGCAGCGAGGTGCCAATATTTTCGGTAAGTGTATATTATTTTTTGAAGATTCAAGTCACTTGTGGAAAACACTGGTATTTTTCTCCTCTATGAAAAATATGTAACAAAGCATAACAATTGCAATCTTTGAGTTCAACCTCTACAAGAATTCCCTCTTTACAGACTTTTTGTTAGATTTTTTTTTTTTTAAATCACCTTTTCCTTCAGGAGCCACCTGAGAATTAGAGGGTGAGAAGCCTTCCCACGCTTGAATGTTCCACATCAACCATTTTTTTCAGGGTGTCAGGAATATTTCTCAGGCCGAGTCTTTGAGGCCCTCACCTTTTCCTCACAGCTCATGACTAATGGAACTTAAGCTGATTTACTAGCAATTCGGCTTCTAACTGTATAAGTGGACCGACCTCTGGACTTGCTAATGGACATGTATACCTCTTAGTTTCAGACCACTGAGGCCCAGGACCTGTAGGTAACCTAACAGATCTATCTCTGAAATAGGCAGTTTGGCAACCCCATATTACGCTTGATCCTAGCCAAAAGGCCGAGAAGTGATGGCAACCCCAAATTAAAGGGAATTTAAGTATTTACTGAGATTTAGTTTTATTTATTTATTTATTTATATTTGGAATTTAGTTTTAAAACTAAGCAAATATATAACTAAAACTGAGCAGTCTTTATGTGCTAATGTAAGAAAAAAAAATCCTGCTTATATGTAGCCCTTGTTTGTTACTCAAACCTCTAACTTCCAGAGTTATGAATGTTAAACTAAGCTCTAATTACTCTACATTTTACCTGATATTTGTTAAAAGGGAATCATTACTGAATTATTGACTGAGTGATAAATTATCTTTGGTAAATGCATAGCATCCATATCTAAAAATCATGGATTGACTTGGGAGACTCATACCTAAAACCTGAGATGCCAGTGGCTTAGAGAAAATTACACTTACCTCCTAGTGAAAACTACAGTCAGATTTTCACAACCAGAACTAAGTCAACAAAACAATATTTGGAGTCACACACATTGTATTGAGGTGAGGCTCTTGGAAATATTTACAAATCGAACTCTTTGAATACATTTTAAACATTTTTAGAACATCCCATCTTGCACATATAAAATGCCACAGTAGATGAAGCCAGGAGCATCTTTTGAGAGTTCTCGTTGACCCTCTCCTACACTCCTGCTAGTGGTCAGCTCCACCCAGACAGCCTGCCTTGGTATGGTCATATTAGTAACCGGTCTCTGTCCTCTGCACACATTTCCTTTTGTGTTTCTCTTTTCTTACTGGTACACTCTTTATTGTTAAAGTGTTTTAGTCAGAACTTTTCAGCTTTATGTTTAATATTTGTTAATATTATATATACCTTCCCTCTTCCAAAAGAATTCAAGACGTGTGTGGATATCTTTTAGACGATTGGTATATTCTCAAAAGAAACTCGCATGCTTTTAGAAATTTAAAGATCATATTGAGTGAATGGAATATACTCCCTTACTGAACTTGTTCTTGGTGTCTCTTTGTGATAATGAACATTTATAGTATATCATGGCTCACTAGACTCAACTCAGAGTCATTGGTAATGCTATCTTAGATTCTCATTGCTGACACTGTTCATATGCAAAGGAACGTTAGGAGAAGCCTCCCTAATTGGTGTCATAGAGCCTATGAATTCGCCAACAGACTAACTGTCCAGGAGGGAATTTTTCACACGTTGAGGGTTCATATTTAGTGTTCCAAGGGAGCCTCATCAAAACCACTTTTAAAACATGGAGAATTTAGGTAAATACCATGGATCATACTGCAGTGGGAGTAAGCCTTGGTGAGATCTCCCTAGGAAAGTATTCTTTAGTCAAGTGATTTTAAGGTGGTGGGATGCTCTCTGGATTAATGAAAACCTTCAAGGGTGTTTTTAGGCATAGTATAACCCAGTAAAGAAATATGCTCAGAATATTCATGAATCTTTGCCTGGAGTTTCAGCTATTTCCCTGAGGCCATCAAGGATGCCAAGACTGGGGCACCTGGGTGGCTCAGTGGGTTAAACCTCTGCCTTCAGCTCAGGTCATGATCTCAGGGTCCTCCCTCTCTCTGCCTGCCTCTCTGCCTACTTGTGATCTCTCTCTCTGTCTCTCTCTCTCTCTCTGTTAAATAAATAAAATATTTTTTAAAAATGCCAAGACCTGGAGGAGGGTGGGAGGAATTCCAGCAGACATGGAGGGAACCCTTGAAATGCCAGTCCTACTCTAAGAATCTTAGGAGCAAGGGGAGCCTCTTTTTCCCCCTTTTTTCTCTTGTTTTCACTTTTACATATTTTCTTTCTCGCTTCAACTCTTCTTTTTCTGTACTCCTCCTTTGTCCTCATTTCTTTCCTGATGGAGGTTTAATTGGTTCATATTCATATTCATATTATTTCTCCTACAGTAATAGAGATAGAAATTCAAATTCATTACCTGACGGGGCTATCTGGCTTTCAGTTTTTAGATGAGCAGATAAGCAATAATAGGATTTTTTTAATCTGAAAAATACTGAAAGACAAGAAAAAAGAAGTCAAATCATCCATAATCCCATTCCCAGTTTTATTTTTAATTTATGAACTAACAAATGGAAGTCCTTCCCTCCCAGCCATCTAATCCCATTCCCCAGAGACAACCTCTGTTAACAGTATAAGATGAATTTCCCCAAATTTTTCTCAGTGTAATTAGATACACCTATATATCTATGTGCATACACACATAAATATGTGGTATATACTTTTTCCCATCAACACATCTGGGTCTGCAACTTGACTTACATACTATATCCTGGATATCTTTTGAAGACAGTATACATCGATCTCGTTTATCTCTGTAATAGCTTCACAGAAGTATGTATCAGTTTTTAAAATTCTGTTTCTGTTGATAGACATTTAAGACTTTTTTCAGTGTTTCCATTGTTTCTTTTTTTAAAAAATATTTTATTTATTTGACAGAGATCACAAGTAGGTGTTGAGGCAGACAGAGAGAGAGAGAGGAGGAAGCAGGCTCCCTGCGGAGCAGAGAGCCCAATGTGGGGCTCCATCCCAGGACCCTGGGATCATGACCTGAGCTGAAGGCAGAGGCTTTAACTCACTGAGCCACTAGGCCCCCTCTTTTTTTTTTTTTTAAGATTTTATTTACTTGTCAGAGAACATGCGGACAAGCAGGGGGATTGGAAGGCAGAGGGAGAAACAGGCTCCCTGCTGAGCAAGAAGCTCAGCTGGGACTGAGTCCCAGCACCCTGGGATCATGACCTGAGCCAAAGGTAGATGTTCAACCAACAGCCTCCCAGGCATCCCTCCATTGTTTCACAATATATTCTTATACATGTATCTTTACTTTGCTGTATTATTTCTCTAGAATTGAGTCCTAGCAGATTACTGAGTTGAAGGGTATGCCCATTTTAGATTTGATGGGAATTACTTAAATTACTTTCCCCAAAGGAAAGCCTTTGAGCCTGTAAATAGGCTCAAAGCAGTGCATGAGAAAACCTGTTATTCCATTGCTTTTGTAGTACTGCATAGTTAACAGGATTTTTAATTTCTGCCAGTCTGACAGGGGAGAATGGCACCTGATTGGGTATAATTGTTTTTATCTGATTATATCTTTTCCTACAGAGTTTTACTTTTTAAAGAGCTTATTGACCTTTAATCTGTTTATATGGATTTCGCTGTTCCTTTCAAAAGAACGCTTTCATCTTTCTACTTAATGAATGTTTATTACATATTTAAGGTCTCAGGATATTTCATTAGTCCAATTGTTTATAGAATTAATCCAAAATAGCTTATAAATCATTTCTCTTTCTTTAGAGAACTATTTAAAATGATTACTATGCATTTCTTCACCTGAATCTTTGTGTCATTAAACAAATTTATGTTTGCATGCTAATAACTGATTTCATAATATTGTAGCAAATCTTATGTGAGGTTTTCCTCATGTATTTGTCCTCTGACGTGCAGAGCATTACTGTATGGTGGGATGCGAGAATCTCAGCCTGAAGCAGAAATCCCTCTCCAAGACACCACTGCAGAAGCATTCACCATGCTGCTTAAATACATCTACACTGGGCGGGCAACGCTGACAGATGAGAAGGAGGAGGTGTTGCTGGACTTTCTGAGCCTGGCTCATAAATATGGATTTCCAGAGCTGGAGGATTCTACCTCTGAGTATCTCTGCACCATACTTAACATTCAGAATGTCTGCATGACTTTTGATGTTGCCAGCCTCTACTCACTTCCCAAGTTAACTTGCATGTGCTGCATGTTTATGGACAGAAATGCTCAGGAGGTGCTATCCAGTGAAGGCTTCCTCTCCCTTTCTAAGGTGTGTCGTCATCTGCAAGTACTCTACAGGCATGCATCGTGTTATTTAGATCTGTGCAGTCGGAAGAGAGCCATAGACTAAGAATAAAAGATTAGGAACTGTTCGTCTGGAAGAGGTCATCTGTCTAGCCGCCTGCCTCCAGCTACTGAGACTCTATGTAGATCATATAAGAGAGAGGCAAATTCCTATTTTTCTTTTTTTAAGATTCTTCTGGTAGGTTCTATGTAGGATGGGTGTTTTCTAAGTGATGCCTGTCAGATAGGTTCCTTTGTGGTGTTGCCTACTATTTTTTGGTTTTGTATCTCTCCAACAGAGAGGTGCAACTAATAATTCCTTATTGTGAGAGGGGAAGTTCATAAAGGACATCTGAGGTGTCCTTGGATGTTTTAAGTCACTGTTTTTTTTTGTTGTTGTTTGGTTGGTTTTGTTTTTTTTTTGCTAGCTCAAGAAAATAGACTGTTTTGCTCAAATCTGTCTCTGAGCCCAGGTCCCTCCTTTTCCTTTTTATGTTCCTCTGAGGACCTGAATATTTCAAATGGAAAACATATTTGAAAAGCTACGTATTTTGGCCCATGTGTTTTTTACTATCCTCCTTAATTTTTTGGAGGCAAGGGTCTTTGAGGGTTGCCCCAGTGTTGCTGGAGGTCAGTCTGGAAATCTGAGAACTAGAACTACAGGAGTGCAGTAATACTGTGGAACACAAGATTTCGAATTTTAAATGCCAGATATATCTTACTGACCTATAAATGTGAGCTCTCCTGGAGAGCCTGCATGGAATGACAGCTCCTCATGTTGCCATTTTTCTTCTTTTATTGAATATAGGTGCAGATGTGTGGGAAAGACTAGACATTTGATGTAGTGGTACAAGATGCCCATGGCTATTCACGGAGCCGTGATGGGCAAGAGAGCACATGGCACAAAGATTAAAGAAAGAAGCTGGTCGAAGAGAGTTGTTGAGATATAAGTGATCCTTGCAGTTCTGTGAGGTTTTGCTGATTGATCATACATAGGGCTGAACTCCATAATGACTGGAATTTTTTTTTATCCTTTTCAGACAGCACTTTTAAACATCGTATTAAGAGATTCATTTGCAGCTCCCGAGAAAGATATTTTCCTAGCCTTGTTAAATTGGTGTAAGCACAATTCAAAGGAGAATCATGCTGAAATCATGCAGGCTGTGCGTTTGCCTCTGATGAGCCTCACTGAACTTCTGAACGTTGTGAGGCCCTCAGGACTGTTGTCTCCCGATGCCATTCTGGATGCTATTAAAGTTCGATCAGAGAGCCGGGATATGGACCTCAATTACAGAGGCATGCTCAGTGAGTACCTGTTTATCCTCATCTCCTGCAGGTGTTTTCTCCCTTATCTGACAGTCTCAGCTATAAAATGAGTTACAAAACTCTAGTTGCAGGTGTACGTGGCATGTGTGGCTCTAAGTACATATAGTTTTGCTTTCTCTTGTTCTCCTCTTAATTCCCCCAGAGATTGTGGAGCATTTGTAGACTCCAAAATAGGTATTTCTTGCCATTCCTGGACACATTTCTTCAGCTGTTCTCTAGAATATCAGAAAGACACTTTCCTGAAAAGCTTCTTCTTATGCTAAGACCTTTCCTGCCTTCCTCCCTCAAATCAGCACTGAGTATGTGCTCTGTACTTATTATTGTTTGAGGTACTGTGAACATAGAGATTCCAAATAGTAGTAATAGCTATTTTCAACACTTATGTGATTGTTTTTATTAAGAAAAATAATAGCAATTATGAAGTGCTTATAAAGTGCTTGTATTATCAGTAACAGTTCTACATGATCATTTAATTCTTACAATAGCCTTTTGAAGTAGGTGCCATTATTGTCTCCATTGTACAGATGCGGAAGCTGAAGCACAGAGAGGTTAAGTAACTTGCCCAATGTCACACAGAAAGATGCAGAGCAGAGAGGCAGACCTGTGTAGTTAGGCTGTGTAATGAACCACTACATTATGCTGTGTAACTACAAAATATAGTCTCCACCTTTGATTTTTTTTTAATATCCTTGTGAATATAAGACATATACTCCCATGTGGCTCAGTGGGTTAAAGCCTCTGCTTTTGGCTGGGGTCATGATCCCAGGATTCTGGGATGGAGTCCTGCATCGGCTCTCTGCTCGGCAGGGAGCCTGCTTCCCTTCCTCTCTCTCTGCCTGCCTCTCTGCCTACTTGTGATCTCCGTCTGTCAAATAAATAAATAAAAAACCTTAAAAAAAAAAAAAAAGACATATACTCCCATGAAAAGTTAAGTACAACCATGTTGAAAGTGAATACATGTTGTGAATGTCGGAAGAGGATATGGCTTAGAAGGATTAAAGGAGATTTCATGGAGATTTTGAAGCCTGCGATGAATCCTGACCTTGGATATTATGAATGGCATTGGGGTGGAGTGTGTTCTGAGGAGAGGAGTGGTTGCGTTTGACAGACAAAGTAGAGCATTTGAGAGACCGGGAACAGAAGAGGTGGACTAGAGCAGAAGGCTCGAATCGATTAACAACAATGTCTGTAAAGGTCAGCTCAGCCAAAATCATGGAAGTCTGTCAAACTAGCTTGGGATTTTTGCTTATGCCCGATAAGCAGCGAATTTTCGAGAGGGAGAGATGCACGAGTATGATTAAGTTTTAAAAGTGTGATCCATGGTGCTGTACTTGCTCATCTGGAATAGGGAGAATTGGTTCAGGGAGACCAGCAAGGAGGGTATTTGACCTGCACGAGGTTGATACAACCGTAAACTGAAGTGGCTGTAGGAAAAAGAGAAAGCAAGTATGTGTAAAGGAGATATTATTCTAAAAAATTAGATCTTGGTGACTTAAGGGGTATTAACTTGAGGATTAAGTTTAGGAGGAAGTTACCTTATTTGATCAAATCTAAGAAACCAGAAGTTCTAAGGTGCCATTGTTTTATGTACCACTAAGAAAGGAAAGACTACTGCCAGTTAAACCATGACACACTGTCATATCTATATCCCAATTTCAGGAATGTTAAAATTTGAAAAAAATATGTGTCTTAGAACTACAGAAATTTAGTAGTTCTTTGAAGATGCTGAGCTTGATTTTAGACTTATCGAGTCTGGGGGTTTCTGGAACATCTAAGTACCAAGTTCTGTCCCATGTTAGTCATTTCCCTCAGTGATCTTTTCCTTGACCATGTTCAGACATTGTCTTAAATACTGATTCATCTTAAACAGGTGTCGTTAGTCTGGACTTCTCTCCTGACTCATCAGACTTAGATTTCTTTTCATTGGGCCCAGAAGAAAAAGCGTTGGTTTTGGATCTAGAAAAGTTTGACTTCAAATCCCAAATGAATCACTTATTAATTGTATGACCTGGCATTAAGTTACATAGGAATTTTACTGTTAGTCCTGCATTTCCTAGTATTGTTATGAGAACTAGTTGAAATAATTTGTGCAAATAATGTCTGGAAATTCAATCTAGGAGACCATTGTTATGTTATCATTATTTGTGTTCTTCCTCATCTCTGTATGTCTGTGTAGGAATTATCACATTGATTACATTGTTTTAAACATTTTTGTTAACTTATCTTTGGTCCTTGAAGGCAGAGATGATCTTTGTAAGGTTTGTTGATCTTTGTATCCTCAATATTTAAGATGGCGTATAGCATATAGCAGACATTTGGTGAGTGAACACACAGGAGTAGCAGTGGAAGCATGTTACTGGCATTTAGGAAGCAATCGGAGCTGGTGAAGAAAGAGTTGAGTCCTGGACTAGAGTGTAGAGAAAGAAATAAAGCTCAGAGCCTGAGATTTGGAGAAAACCTGTAGACAGGCCTGAAGGTAGAGAAAGAAGAATTAGAGACGTAGAGAAAAAAACGAGGTAGCATTATAGAAGCCTGCAGAGGAGAGAACTTTTATACAGAGAGGGTAGCCACTGGTATTTAGTGGTGCTGGGAAGTCCAAAGAATGAGAATTGAGAGAAAACTTTGGGATATAAGTTGTAGTGGGTTGGTGAGTAGTCTGAGCAGAAGCTTGGCTAAATGGGGAATTAGGCATGGGTTTGAAAAGATAGTAAATATAATATGTTGACCATCTAGTGTGAATTGGAGTGAAAGGCAGTAGAGAGATAGTATGGCAGCTAGAGGGAATAGCTCAATAGAGATCTGGGAAGAGACTGGAGATGCTAGAGAGTGGTCCTAGGTGAGAGGATGGAAGGGGGGGAAGTAACAAGATGAGTAATATAATTTTAGAATTTCTGAATCCTCATTGTCATATCTGCTCATATAAGTTTCTTTTTCTCCCTTTTTGCCCTAGCTTTGATCTGAGGTGTTGATATGGCCCTACAACTGGATTCATTATAGGAATAAGCTTGGGACATTTTTGCAGGAGTGAGGAGGTGCTTTGGAAACTTCATGTAGTTAATGGTAGCTTAGAATTGACCAGCTGGTCAGTGGAGGTGTCAGACCTGGGTTATAATAAAGCTACAAGATTACTGTGAA
>RCUC01136887.1:0-31512 GCA_003697995.1 Taxidea taxus jeffersonii
AGTAGTGACTGTAAAGTGTTCTATGGGAAGAGGTAAACGTGTGGGGAGGGAGAACGGCAGGAGAACCAATTACCTGTGAGTTGTGTCCTGAAAGATGACCCGTACTTACCTCTGCCAAATGAAGAAGTAAGGAAAAGCCATCCCATGCAGAGAAAAGCACTTGATAAAGACTTTAAGATATGAAAATGCATTTCGTGACTGGGGACAGCACTGTGTTTCCTCTGCTCACAGGCTATTTGACCTTGGACAAGTTACTTAACTTCTCTGAGCCTCTGCTTCCATACTGTAAAATGGGGTGCTAGCTCAGTAACTAAAAGTACTTCTTGACACTAAGGTAGCCTGTGAATACAGAGTCCTATTTCCCTCAAACCACCAGTATATTTAAAATAGCCACAGAGGAGCTATGAGAACAATGATCCAGAGGTGAATTGCACTTTCAGTGTTTTTTATTGGTTTTCTCCTTTGGTGATGTCAATGGTGACTCTTTCAGGGGAATGTCGGATGGAGTAAGGGTGCAGCAATAGTGTTTGCTTACTGATTATGTGAACAATATAACTTCTAGGATAAGAGTAACTCATATTTAGTTCAAATTTGTAAATAAGAGAAATGCTGAATATATTGTTTTCCACCAGGGGTAGCTGTGTGTCCATTCACTAAACACAATTTCGTTGCTGAAGAGTGAAGCATATAGAATGGTTGTGTGAGAGAGAACTTGATACATGCCAAAAAACAAGGAAAAAGAGCTTTCCTTTGAATTTAAAGAGCTCCTTAGGTCCAGGAAAAGTAGAGAAATGTTAACAGAAAGAGGCAAATTAAAAAGAAAGGTACCACAAAGGAGAGAGACAAATTTAGAAGAGTGAGAGATTAAAGAAAGGTGTGTGTGTGTGAAAGAGAGAGTGAGGAAGAGGGAAGAAAAAATACGTACAGGGACAGAAAGAGGGCAGAGATAGAATCGTAAACACTGGTACACAAATAATCTTTATTTGCATTAGAAAGCAGCTTTATAGAAAAACCTGTATGCCAGTCAGCAATCAACATACATCTTCTAATCTCTTAGTAGCTGCTTTTCCTCTCAGACGATCTCAAGCGCATATTAGAATAGCCTCATTCCAGGGCGCCTGGGTGGCTCAGTGGGTTAAGCCTCTGCCTTCAGCTCAGGTCATGGTCTCAGGGTCCTGGGATCGAGCCCCGCATCGAGCCCCGCATCGGGCTCTCTGCTCAGCGGGGAGTCTGCTTCCCCCTCTCTCTCTGCCTGCCTCTCTGCCTACTTGTGATCTCTCTCTGTCAAATAAATAAATAAAATCTTTAAAAAAAATAGCCTCATTCCTATAGTTTCTTATAAGAAACTGCTTCTGGTATAGTAACCCATATTTTTCTGTGATGTTTCAGGATTCTGCTAACATTAGTTCTCACAATTACAGCAATAATAATTAAAAATAGATAACACTGAGAAAGCCACTTAAGGTCTCCTTCATCATGTATAATATGGGCATTCATAATATGGTATCTATTTCACAGAATTATTGTGAGGAGTCAATCCAGCAATGCTTATTATAATGCCTGCTACATGATAAGTGTCCAGCAAGTGGACTAATAAAAAAAATAGGAAACACACACTGGGTGCTGTATTAAAGGCTTTACATGTATTATCTCATAGTTCTGTGCAGAATAGCCCATTATTGTCCACATTTTACTAATAAACTAAGTTCAAAAGAAGTAAATTTACTTGCCTCAGTCAGATCTAGATGGTCAGGGATTTGAACTCTTGAATTTTAACTTGGCTGTTAACCTGGCACAGATTTCACTTGGAGTAAATTTGGACTGTTTGGTCAACAGTGTTTTTGATGATGGGCCACTGGGTGCCATGGTCAAGTCACTGGGATTCCAGAGAGCTCTGGGGCTCCCATGTGTCTTCTAGAGTTTTCTCCTGTGTCCTTTTCTGAAGACATTTTTGTAGTCTCTCTAAGACGATGAGTCTGCCTGTTTACCCATTTAAATCCTTCTTTTATCCATATAAATTTCCTCTCCTAAAACTTGAGGTGAATTGAAGTAGGAATTTAAGAGATGATTTTGCTTTTCTTACTTTCTGTTGAGCTGATTTACTCATAGCCCTGAAATGCAATTAGGGATTATCTTAATCTCACACAAACCCTCCCATTCATCTCTAATTAGGCTGTGGAATTTGTTGCGTGTGTAAGTTCTCCTTTATCTCAGTTTTCTTTGTTTCCCCTTATGAAACTCAGTTCTAATAAGTGATTTTGTGCTATAGGTTTTGAAACTGCAGGGAGATGTCAGATACAGAAAGACACTGATTACCAATGATGGGACAGCTCTTGGAGTTGGTAGTCCAGTTGGCATAACTGTTGATCCTGTTAATGGGTGAGTGTTCATAAATGACAACGTGTCTTCTATGCAGCACCATTCTTGTTAATATTATGGCCTGATAAAATGGAAGATGTCAAAGTTAGGACCTTTTCTGATTTCACATGCCAATATTTTGAAGAATACAGAGTTCAGTGAGAAAGAGAAATAGCTCTGAGTTAACATGAAGGATATAATTTGTGTTTTGTTCTATGTTCTTTAAATTAGCAACATTGGACTGGATAACATTTGAAGTAGAACTTGAAGAATTAAAGGCTTCCCATAGGTAGAGAGTGGGTTAGAACTGGGGAGTGGTTCTTGAGGTCAAGTAAGCAGTGAAGGCATAGAAACATTTCAAGGTTTAGCATGATCATGTGGAGGGCTGGAACCAGAGGCTTCGAGTTAGGGGTGGTTGACAAGATGGGAGCTAAAGGTATTTGGGGACAAATGCTGGAAGGACTTTAATGTCATTATGCTAACAAGGTACACTTTATTCTTTTGAGAAATAAAAAGCCAGCTGGGAATTGGGAGGAAAGGAATTATGATAGAATCAAATATATATTTCAGGAAGATGGGTCAGATCAGAGTGAAAGAAACCAGGGGCAGGGAGACCAGTTAGAGAAAATGTTCAGCTAGGGAAGAGAGTTTCCAATAAGGTTAGGTAGCTTTAGTTGACTAAAAATTTATTTAGTCAACTCAGAAGTCACAAGAGTTTTGTGACTTTGTCCAGCAAATGTTTGGTAGCCTGGAATTTGAGAGGAGAAAGAAAATTATGACAGGAACTCAGGGCCAATGACTAACAAGTTAAGCACAATGGGAGATCAAAAGAATAAATAAGGATGTTGGTAAAATGCTTATGTATTAAGTCCGGGCAGAGAGGAACCAAAGGTTTGGAAGCTCAGGCAAGTTTTAAGGTTGAACAGGCTCAATAGAAGAAATAAAATAGGAGCAGTGAAGAGATGGGAAAGTTTGGTCAAAGCAGAGAATGTCAGAGTTTGAGAACTTAGAAGTAGGGAAGTTTAGATTTGAAGATGAGATTCATGGATGGGCATATGGAGGGTGCAAGAGGTTTGCAAATAAAGATTGGAATGAAGGGGTTTGAAGACTTGTGGGAAAAGACCATAAGAGGATTGTCTCCTGAGGCTGTGGCAGCAGATGAGATAGAAGGAATGGAAACTTGGATTCATATCCAGAAGGTATGTCCACAGAGGACATGGAAAGCAACCCTTCATATACATTAATGAAATTTTATGAATTATGGATTTGGCAGTTCTGTGTGGAGATTAGGTTTGTGTATAATATTGCATTTTTCATCACAGAAATCAGAAAAGAAAGTAGCTGGTCTTGTGCCAGATGGTGATTTGGAGAAGAGTTAAATAACAGGTCTGAGAAGTGAGCAGGGAGGTACCCATGTCCTTCCCAGTGCACTGCATGTGCATGATTCTTTGAAAGGCATTGATTGTTGATGTAGACTCTTTCTTAGTCATAAACTTTGAACCTCTCTGATCAGGGTTAAGGATCCCCCATCAATGTAGGTTCCTAGCATCCTATTTTAGATACCATTTTCAATAGGCTCTATCCCAATAATAATGAGGAAATATACAGACATTGACAGAATGCCGGCTAAGTACTCCTCCACCTTATATGTCACAAGGTACTAATAGTTCAGACTTCCTCCACTGAATTGTGCACATTTCGAGGACAATCAATAACACTTTTTTTCCCCCATTTAAATATTTAATGTAACTGTTTTATGCCTGTCTGTTTTGTGAAATGCTAGTGTTTTTCCATGGTTGTAGGAAACTGTACTGGTCGGACCAAGGAACAGACAGTGGTGTTCCGGACAAGATTGCAAGTGCTAACATGGATGGCACATTTCCAAAAGTTCTCTTCACGGGGAACCTTGAACACCTGGAGTTCATCACCCTTGATATTGAGGAGCAGAAACTCTACTGGGCGGTCACGAGCACGGGAGTGGTACGCTCACGTATTGATCTTGATTGCTGAGCTTGAGTAGCTGATACTGATGTTCCTTCTCTGCCTATGGTTCCTGAACAATCTCCCTTGGCCACATGGACCAGTGTTTTATTGCCCTTTCTTCCTAATAACTTTTTTCCCTAGAGCAAATATTGCCCTAGTTGAAGTCATTTTTCAGTAGTTTGTGCATAGTTCCTTACAGAATAATTTTCATTGCCTTTTCCCAGATCCTTTGCTTTTCTTCAAGATAAGATATTTCCATTTTTCATTTCTTATTTGTCCTTTAAGAGACATTTCTTTCATGTTTTAGTGATTTCAGTTCTTTTCTTTGAAAGTTATCCAGGCTCTCCAGTTGTAGAGACTAAGGAAAAAAAAAAAAAGTAAATACCAAGCTTTTGAGCACAGTGTCCCCTCCTAGCTACGTGTTATTCTCTAAGGTCTTAACATGGTTGATGCATATGGGAAAACTCCTTTTGGTGGTAATTTTAAACTTCAAGGTTGAGCTCATTATTTTCTGCAATAAGACGAAGAAACTATATAATTACATCCATTCACAGAAATAATGTTTGATCATCACTGATCAACTGCTTATGCAGTTGAGTTAGGACAAGGCATGTAGAAGGTGCTCAGTAATAACTATTGATCAATTAAAATATTGCTGTGGATGTTGTATTGAATGTATGCCAGTCTCTCCCCTGTTTTTTATTTTTTAAATTTATTTTTATTTTTTCTAATTTAAAATCACCTTTAATAATTTTGTTTTTATGAAATTTCATCACTAGTATGTATCTGTTTTTCCTGAAGAGCATGCTGTGATCCAGTCTTTGCATTGGTCAGTTGCTTTCAATGGTTGGTAGTAAATGAATCCCTGTAAATCATTATTATCATTATTATTATTATTATTATTATTTTCAGTTAACCAGCATTTAGTACATCATAAGTTTTTGTTGTATTGTTCACCAGTTCATTAGTTGCGTATAACACCCAGTGCTCATCCCAACATGTGCCCTCCTTAATGCCCATCACCCGGTCACCCCATGCAACCACATCCCTTCCTTCTGTAAGCCTCAGTTTGTTTCCCAGAGTCCAGAGTTTCTCATGGTTTGTTTCCATCTCTGATTTTTTCCCATTCAGTTTTTCCTCCCTTCCCCTGTGGTCTTCTGTTCTATTTCTTATGTCCATATATGAGTGAAACCAAATGATAATTGTCCTTCTCTGCTTGACTTATTTCACTTAGCATAATCCCTTCCAGTTTCATCCATGACAGTGCAAATGGTGGGTATTCATCCTTTCTGATGGCTGAGTAATACCGCCTTGTATATATGAACCACATCTTCTTTACCCATTTGTCTATTGTAGGGCATCTCGGCATCTTGTAGACATTACTGCTATGAACATTGGGGTACATATGCCCCTTCTTTTTACTACATCTGTATCTTTTCTTCCCTGCTTTTTAAATAATAGTGATTTCAGATCTGTTTTTGACATTGATGGTCTCCATAATATTGCACAGTAGGTCTGATGTTCAGTTTGTTGTTAGTTCAGCAGTGCCAGTTTCACTCCTAATATGGACTTACAGGGGTGATGAACTTAGAACACTAAAAAGTAGTAGTGATGTGCGAAAGCACTTTGTGGACTTTGATGTCTGTATGCAATAATGAGGGAGCTCTTGCCACATGGTGTGATCTCTGGACAACTTACTATGTCCCAGACAGTGCCCACCACCTTTCTCCCTTCCTATTTTTGCATCTGCTCTGCCCTCCTGAATGTGTGGGCTTTTTGGAGGTGTGACTCCGTCTTTTCTCCCAGGTTAGAACCCTCATGTTTCCCTCATTCTAATAACCATGTCCTTATTTAATCATCACAAAAGCCTGGCAATTTGTCCTCTGCCTCTTTTCTCAGGTGCAGCCTTTGTCTGCCACCTCCACCATGCTGAGCCTTGCTTGTTTGGATGATCGCTCTCGTTAACCAACCTTGCTTTCATGATGGAGACATGTTGTCTTCATAAATCCACAACAAATAGGTTTGATCACTGCTTGGCTTGAGGAATAGCTCCAGACACTTCAGCTGAACTTGGACAGCTAATCTGGTCCTGGTCACTCATTCAAAGCTCCCCTCCAAGCTTATCTTCCCTCTGCTCTGGCTTTCTGGAACTTCTGTCAGTTTCTAGGGCATAACCTGCTCTTGTAACTGCTGGGTTTCCTTGTCCAGTGAGGTAGTGAGCCAAACCTCATTTGTCTCTCTCGCCAGTACTCAGCTCAGATCCTGGCACAGAGGAGGCCTTTGAGACAAGTTTCTGGAATGAAATCAAACTAGCTGTGTCTACAATTTATTTTTCTTCTAGAAGCAGACTTGTCATTTCCCATTAGGAACCTCATTTTTGTGAGTTCTTTTCCAGCTTATTGTGGTCATTTTGACTAAGACTTGTTACCTATTCTAATACAACAGCACCATTCAATACACCATTCGAATACAACCTTGCCCCATTCAGTCTTGCTGCCTTGTCATTGAATGAAACACGTTTCCTAGTCCCATTGCAGAAATTGTTGGTGAAGATGTTAAATTCAGGGTCAGTCAGCTCCTGGGTAATGGTCTGCAGTTAGACACTAAATGTGTATCCTTATCCAGAATATGACAGGGACTAGAGAGTTTTGTTCCCTTTTCTTCACCATGTTGTCTGAGAATGTTAGTTGTCTTACTTGAGCTGAAACTTCATTATCAAGGAAATGGGCATAATGACATTTGCCTGGCCTACTTCTCCATGTAATTGTGACTATCAAATCCTAAAACAGATACGAAAAATCTCTGTGAAGGATAGAGTGCTATATAGATGTGATGTATTCTTATTAAGAGAATGTAGTTTGCTGGAGGGGAGGTCGGTGAGGGGTTGGGGTAACTGGGTGGTGGGCATATTGCTAAGCCCTGGGTATTCTATACCTCTGATAAATTACTGAACTCTGTATCTGAAACTAATGATGTACTATATGTTGGCTAATTGAAATTAGGTTGAAAAAGAGAGAGAGAATGTCAGTTTTAAATGTTTTTCTCATTTCACCATGAATCAGTCAATAATGACAATTCTGATGTTTTAGATTGAAAGAGGAAATGTGGATGGTACAAATAGAATGATCCTGGTGAACCATCTTTCCCACCCCTGGGGAATTGCTGTCTATGATTCCTTCCTTTATTATACGGATGAACACTATGAGGTCATTGAAAGAGTTGATAAGGCCACTGGGGACAACAAAGTAGTCTTGAGAGAGAATATTCCAAATTTGAGGGGTCTTCGAGTTTATCACAGACATGGTAAGTATTTATCACTGAAACATATACATTCATGAATGTAAAATGTACATTCACACATCTGCACACTTAATACATAAATTTATGCCCGCACATAGACCCGTGTACACATACATGCATGTGAATTGAAATTACCCCAAATATTTTTGAAATGATAACCCTGTCATAAAGTTGGCTGAGTGTCAGAGACTAACCTGGCATCTGAAAGGCCAGGTTCACTTCAGAGTAAACTTAGTCCCATTCTTTCCCCATCATTTTAAATTCCTTACTTTGCTTTTTTTCATAGCAGTCCCTGACATCTGTCAGTTTGTTGTCTGTTGTTTCTTGTTAGAATGTAACCTCCATAAGAACAGGCATTTTTTTCTGTCTTGTTTCTTGCTCTGTATCCAATAACTAGATGAGTTCCTGGCATGTTGAAGGTGGTCAGGAAACATTGGTTGGGTACCTGATGGGGATGTGTTAATAGGTTAGAATTTTTAATCTTAAAGGGAATACTTGCTATTTTCAGCATTTTTTCATAGATAATCTAACTTTTGATTTGCCCCTTAAACTAGCATTATGATCTGGAAATTATTTTTTGAAGTTTTGACATATTTTGTAGCTTTTAGTCTCTAACCAAAGTTTATTAAACAGTTTTCTGTCTGTAACCTAGGTTTGTCACTTGGCATTTGTTTTTATTGCATGTGAAAAAAACCTTTAAATGTCCTTATTTAATATATTCTAAATCAAATGCCCATCACATTGTTGATCATATAATTAAACTGATGTAATTTTAAATGCCAATACGTAGGTCAAAGTGTGAAAAAAATTAGAATTTGCACACTGATCTCCCGAATTCTTCTAATTTCTGTATGATTTATGGAAGAAAAAAAATTGATGTTCTATTTTCTATTATATAATAGTTTTGGTACCTTTATGTGTTAGTTGTTTAAGCTGTAGTCTCTTCAATGCTGTTTTTATGTTGTTAACCCAGGTGCTGTATTTTGTTACTGATTTTTATAATGAATTATTTGGTGACCCAGTATAATATATTTGAGGTGGAGTGTCAAGTATGTGAGGTCAGAAGTTACAAACTAATTTTGATTTCACTTAGATCCATCCTCCAATGGCTGTAGCAACAATGGGAATGCCTGTCAGCAGATTTGCCTGCCTATACCAGGAGGATTGTTCTCATGTGCCTGTGCCAGCGGATTGAAACTCAATCCTGATAATCGGACCTGTTCTCCATATAGCTCTTTTCTTGTTGTTTCAATGCTGTCTATAATCAGAGGCTTTAGCTTGGAATTTTCAGATCACTCAGAAGCCATGGTGCCAGTGGCCGGCCAAGGTATGCCAACTCCAGTAGAAGTAAGATTTCACTCTGGTGCCATATTGAATTCTTGGTGCCATAAAGCCTTTCTCTACGTTTGGATTCAGAATGTACTGAAGCTTGTCTTTCCCTTGAGATAAACTGGCTCTGCCTTGAATTGTTCTCAAACGTTAGTATACATCAGAATTGGAGAGCTTGTTGAAACCCAGATCTTGGCCCCATCTCCAGATTTTCCCATTTAGTAGTCTGGAGTAAGGCTAGAGAATATGCATTCCTTTTTTTATTTTTATTTTTTATTTATTTATTTTTAATTTATTTGACAGAGGGAGATCAGAAGTAGACAGAGAGAGAGCAAGGAGGAAGCAGGCTACCGCTGAGCGGAGAGCCCGATGCGGGGACTCGATCCCAGGACCCTGAGATCATGACCTGAGCTGAAGGCAGAGGCTTAACCCACTGAGCCACCCAGGCACCCCGCATTCCTTTTTTTTTTTTAATTTTAATTTTTAAAAATTTTTAAATTTTTTTTTTTTTACTTTATTTAAGCTTTATTTAAACATATGATGTAACCCCACCACCCTCACCCAACCCCTCTTCCCCCCACCCCCCTCAGTTTGTTTTATGACATTAAGAGTCTCTTTTGGTTTTTCTCCCTCCCGATCCCATCTTCTTTCATTTTTACTTTTCCTACCACCTTAACTCCCACCCCCGTTGCATCTCCACTTCCTCATATCAGGGAGATCATGTGGTAGTTGTCTTTCTCCAGTTGACTTATTTCGCTAAGCATAATACGCTCTAGTTCCATCCATGTCGTCGCAAATGGTAAGATTTCATTTCTTTTGATGGCTGCATAGTATTCCATCGTATATATATACCACATCTTCTTTATCCATTCATCTGTTGATGGACATCTAGGTTCTTTCCATAACTTGGCTATTGTGGACATTGCTGCTATAAACATTCGGGTACACGTGCCCCTTTGGATCACTACGTTTGTATCTTTAGGATAGATACCCAGTAGTGCAATTGCTGGGTCATAAGGTAGCTCTATTTTCAATTTTTTGAGGAACCTCCATGCTGTTTTCCAGAGTGGTTGCACCAGCTTGCATTCCCACCAAAAATTTTTTAAATTTTTAAAATTAAGTTCAATTAGCTATCATTGGTTTAAAAAAAAAAAGATTTTATTTATTTATTTGACACACAGAGAGAGAGATCACAAGTAGGCAGAGAGACAGGCAAAGAGAGAGGGGGAAGCAGGCTCCCTACCGAGCAGAGAGCCCGATGCGGGCCTTGATCCCAGGACCTTGAGACCATGACCTGAGCCGAACGAAGGCAGAGGCTTAACCCACTGAGCCACCCAGGCGCCCCGCATTCCTTTTTTTTTTTTTTAATTTTAATTTAAAAAATTTTTTTTAATTTTTAAAATTAAGTTCAATTAGCTATCATTGGTTTAAAAAAAAAAGATTTTATTTATTTATTTGACACAGAGAGAGAGAGATCACAAGTAGGCAGAGAGACAGGCAAAGAGAGAGGGGGAAGCAGGCTCCCTACCGAGCAGAGAGCCCGATGCGGGGCTCGATCCCAGGACCTTGAGACCATGACCTGAGCCGAAGGCAGAGGATCAACCCACTGAGCCACCCAGGTTCCTCAACCCACCATTAGTTTTTGATGTAGTGTTCATTGATTTATTAGTTGCATATAACGCCCAGTGCTCATCAGATCATGTGCCCTCCTTAATGCCTGTCACCCAGTAACCCTGTCCCCCCACTCCCCTCCCTTCTTTAGCCCTCAGTTCGTGTTCCTATCAAGTTCCCAGGGCATGGGGATATCGCTGGTCCATGGATCACACTGAGAATGACAGGCCTAGAGCAAGATAGAATGTAGCATGAGACTGCAAGAAGTGTGTAGAGTTGGTGTTTAGAAGAACAGTTAATGGAGATTTGGGATCAAGGTTAAACTCTTATTTAGAATAGTAATGAAGTAGCCCATAATCTGGTTTATTAAGATGTATTTGATGAGATGTATTTGATGAGTTGAAATAAATGAGTTGGCAGTATTGGAATCTCCCTAGTAACTGTATTTTTGCAGTATTTTATGTTTGTATACTGTGAACATAGAAAATGATCACTGTTACTGCAGGAGAAACCAAGTGTTTACTAGCATCACAAGGAGTATGTCACAGGATAATGATAGAAATAAAAGATAGAAAAGGAAGAAGGGTGAAGGGAATGGAGGGGAGGAAGAGATGGTCAGAAGAGATGACCATACACATGGTGAAAGGAGTCAGGGAACATCCGGTACTACATATGCTCCTGGCTGATGGTGATATGCACAAGTACTTATGACTCCTCTTTGTTTTCCCCACATCTAAAAAGTTATGGCTCTAAGTTACCATCTTGTAAAGATTTTAAAATCAATTATTTTTTCTCCCAACTTTTCATTTTGAAAAATTTCAAATCAGAAAAGTTGAAAGAAAGGTACAGTGAACATCCTTTATATTGTACACCTAGATAGAAAAATTGTTACTGTTTCAACACATTAGAATGCTCAGTCTGGGTGTACTTGCACATGCATATACATACATTTCATGTTACTGGTTTCAGGGGTACAGTGTAATCATAGATTCAAGTTTTTATTCATTTTTTAAATTCAATGTGTTATAAACATTTACCACAATTACTCTTGATGCTCTGTTGGCTTCATTTTGGCCAAGTAGATTTTCTGTTGGAATCAATGACTGCCTGTATTCATTTGACATGATTCCATGAGTGTTTGAGTGCTTCCTTGCTTCTAGGTCTAAAAGCTTCTAGGCTCACCTTGTACCTTCCCTTCCCAAAATTAGAATCAGCTGTTTTTCTTGGGAGCCAGTTCTCCTTATTGTGGGAAATGACTTTTAGAAACCAAGATCTGGGTGCTGGGTGTGCTCATTGCAACTGAGAAACAGTTTTATTTAGTCACAGGGGCATGGTCAGAGCAGGGGGTTGGGAGTGACAGGTTGAGAGGAAAGGCAGGAATGTCAAAGTTCAAGTTCCAGTTAGAGCATTTTTTAATGAACTTTTCTTAAATGTTTCAGGACGAAATGCACTGCATGTGGATGTTGATGTGTCTTCTGGTTTTATTTACTGGTGTGATTTTAGCAGTTCTATGATATCTCGTAATGCAATCCATAGAATCAAACCTGATGGGTCTGGTTTTACAAACATCATTACACATGGGATAGGAGAAAACGGAGTTCGGGGCATTGCAGTGGATTGGGTAGCAGGTAGGTAAGCCATACAGGGATTTTATTGAGAAATCTTTTGGTGTTTACATTTTATTTTATGCTTGAAAGTTTAATGCTGTATGTGCTGTAAGTCTATTTTTCTAGATAACTATTGGTATTATTTAAGGTAAATTGAATTATGCTTTTAAACTAAGCTGTATGCCTATTAAGTTAATGACAAGGTGTTTCAGAGACAGAGTCATAACAATTCATTTTCTTCCATTATTAACATAATCAAAACTATAGACAGAATGGCTAGAAAACTTACGTTGATTTTTTTCACACTTAAATTAGCACCTAATTTCTAAATTAGAAATGTCTAAATTTTCAAAGAGGAAGGGATATTAAAATAAGTGAACCATGAAATGACAGTGATTTATTTTAAAGCCGAGCAATTTTAGTTGATAAATTCTTAATTGCTTTATCTTGTTAATGTGTAAAAATCCTTTGATCATTAGGCACTTCTTTTATTGTAATTATATTGAAATGCTTGACCCCGTATTACATTAACTTAGTTGTATTGGTTCATGTACTTACTTATATTACTTTTATTTTTTATTTTTTTAATAATGATATACACAGCATATATACACATATATGCACATATATACACATATATACACAATGATATACACAGCATATATACACATATATGCACAGCATATATACACATATATACACAGCTGCTTACTAATATTGTAAGCAGCTCTAGGAATACAAATGTGATCTCCAGGTGGTAACAGAACCTGTCATCACTGACTTATTCCCTCATTAACCATTGTTGTAGCTCCCCACGAACCCTGCCTGTTCATAACCCCTGTCTCTCCTTTGATGTACCAAGACATTGAATTGGTTGGTCATTACCCTCATGTAAGACTTGACATGTTCCCACTCTTGCATAGCAAAATTCTTTTAAAAATTTTAATTTAAATTCCAGTTAGTTAACATACAGTGTAATATTAGTTTTAGTGGTCATGTACTTAATTTTCAATTACCATTTGTTTTTATTTAATGATGAACTGAGAAACAAATGTATTATAATTTTGAGAATATGATCCTAGTCTATAAAAATGGGTATCATTGTGTGTTAATCAGTTTGATAAGTAGGCATCACTTAGAAATACTAAAATGTATTATGAAAATCTAGGTGCTATCATAAGAGTTTATTGTAAATATTAAATATCATAGGGAAGGCTTTAATTGGATTCCTAAATCCCATTTCTGAATACAAATTATTGTATTACTTCTGAGAAAATAGCTAAAGCGGGGTCAGCAGTCTATGGCCTGTGGACCAAATGCAGCTCAAGGGCTGTTTCTTTTTTTTTTTAAATTTTTAAAAAAATGTATTTATTTGACAGAGATTACAAGTAGGCAAAAGAGGCAAGCAGGGAGAGACGGGAGGAAGCAGGCTCTCCGGGGAGCAGAGAGCCCGATATGGGGCTCAATCGATCCCAGGACCCTGGGATCATGACCTGAGCCAAAAGCAGAGGCTTTAACCCACTGAGCCACCCAGGCGTCCCTCACGGGCTGTTTCTTTTTCTTCTTTTTTTTTTTTTTAAGATTTTATTTATTTATTTGACAGACAGAGATCACAAGTAGGCAGAGAGAGAGGAGGAAGCAGGCTCCCCATGGAGCAGAGAGCCCGATGTGGGGCTCGATCCCAAGATCCTGGGATCATGACCTGAGCCGAAGGCAGAGGCTTTAACCCACTGAGCCACCCAGGTGCCCCTCACGGGCTGTTTCTTTACCCACAGTTTTATTGATAAATAATTGACACACATCAGTGTGTAAGTAAGGCATATGGCATCATAGTTTGATTTACATACATTGTGAAACGGTTATCACGATAGGCACAGCTAGCAATCTCATATAGATACAATAAAAAAGGAAAGAAGAAAAGAAAAAAAAATTTTCTCCTTGTAATGAGAACTCTTAGGATTGACTCTTTTAACCACTTTCATATATACCATACATCAGTGTTAACTATAGCCATTATGTTGTACATCCTCAGTACTTACTTTTTTAATAATTAGAAATTTGTACCTTTGGACCATGCCTGTTTTTGTAAGGTTTTTTAGGAACACAGCTGTGCCCATTTGTCCATGACCTGCTTTTCATGTTTACAGTGGCAGATCTGAGTCCTTGGGAAAAAACCCATATGCTCTACAAAGCCTAAAATATTTACTATCTGGCTCTTTATGGAAAAAGTTTGCCAAACCTAGATGAAAGGATTTGAATGTATAAAGGGTAGATCAGTAACATATTGCATATTGGCCTGATTTCTCCAGAGCAAATTTTACTCGGACCTAGGAACCAAAATAGATGTCCCTTGGTAACAGAGTTGAATAGGTTTTTGACTTGGTGGAATCAGTATGGGATCAATCACTCTCTACTCATTTTACCATCTTCACACCATTGTGTTTTTATTCTAGCATTTACATTGTTCTGTAATGTCCAAAGACAAATAGGGTTTTCTTTTGGTGGCTTTAGAGTTTCATCCATGTGATGAAAACAGCTATGCTAATCAGAAAGGAACACTTGATGACATCGAAATAAGCTGAGACGCTGTTGGCTCTCCCTCTTTGCTCATTTTGTCATGTTGGGAGTAGAAGTTATGCCATGATATTGTGTATTAGAGTGTTTGGAGATGTAGGTGTTAAACATTCAGGTGGAAGAGGAAGAACATTCTGGAAAACGATTTTTCAGTAGCAAGTGGGTTATGACATTTGGTATGGATTCTCATCTGCTTTAGAAGCTGAAGGCAGGCACTTCCTCTTTAAATCTGAAGAAACAATTTTTAAAAAAGGATTTATTCATTTATTTGACAGAAAGAGAGTGTGTGAGGATTGGGGAGAGGCAGAGGGAAAGGGAGAGACTCAAAGCAGACTCCCCACTGAGTGTGGAACCCCACATGGGGCTTCATGCAGGGCTCTTCACAGGGCTGGGTCTCCCAACTCTGAGACCATGGCCTGAGCCAAAACCAAGAGTCAGATGCTCCAACGACTGAGCCACCCAGGTGCCCCAAAGCAATTAGTTCCTAAGAATAAATATTTATTTTTTCTGACTCTAAACTGAGGCTGTTATTATCTTGTAAAAGATAACATTTACTGGCCCAAACCTCAGCCTTATATATTTTCTTCCAAATTTGAAAAGATTCCCTCTTTTTCAATCTTGGTTTTGCATTTATCAGCATGTTCTTTCATTTTCCTGCAGGAAATCTTTATTTCACCAATGCTTTTGTGTCTGAAACACTGATAGAAGTTCTGCGGATCAACACCACTTACCGCCGTATTCTCCTTAAAGCCACTGCAGATAGGCCCAGGGATATTGTTGTAGACCCCAAGAATAGATATCTCTTCTGGGCTGACTATGGGCAGAGCCCAAAGATTGAACGTTCTTTCCTTGATTGTACCAATCGAACTGTGCTTGTTTCAGAAGGCATTGTCACCCCACGGGGCTTGGCAGTAGACCATAGCAATGGCTATGTTTATTGGGTTGATGATTCATTAGATATAATCGCAAGGATCGGTATTGAGGCGCAGGAATCTGAAGTGATTCGTTATGGCAGTCGTTACCCAACTCCTTATGCCATCACTGTTTTTGGAAATTCTATCATATGGGTAGACAGGAATTTAAAAAAAATCTTCCAAGCCAGCAAGGAACCAGACAGCAGTGAGCCACCAACAGTGATAAGGGACAGTCTCAACTGGCTAAGAGATGTGACCATCTTCGACCAGAGTGTTCAGCCCCGGTCACCAGCTGAGGTCAACAACAACCCTTGCTTGGAAAATAATGGTGGATGCACCCATTTCTGCTTTGCCTTGCCTGGATTGAACACCCCAAAATGTGGCTGTGCCTTTGGAACCCTAGAAGGTGATGGCAAGAACTGTGCCATTCCAACCGAAGATTTCCTCATCTTTGCCTTGGAGGATACCTTGAGAAGCTTACACTTGGACCCTGAGGCTCATAGCCCACCTTTTGAAGCAATAAGTGTGGATAGAATTGCTGTAGACCTGGCCTATGATGGCATAACTAACAGAATCTACTTCACACAATCTTTAGTATCTGGAAATGGTCAGATTTCGTATGTCAATCTAAATTCAGGGACCAGGTCTCCTACAGCCATTATTTCAGGTAAGGGCACTCCAGGAGCAGCTTCTCTTGGAAGTTGACGCAATGTAATCAACACATGTGGTTGACCCAGAGGTTCTAAAACGCCTTTTGAGACTCTAATGCGTTTGTGTGTGTTTGTTGGTATATATCCAGGTAGAGGAAATCCTGATGGCATTGCCTTTGACTGGATCAATAGAAGAATATATTACAGTGACTACAACAACCAGACAATTAACTCCATGGCTGAGGATGGGTCTCAGCGCACTGTGATTGCCCATGTTTCAAAGCCAAGAGCGATTGTATTAGATCCTTGCCGAGGGTATGTCATGGTCTTATTATCATATTTCTTTTTTTTTTTTTAAGATTTTATTTATTTATTTGACAGAGAGAGATCACAAGCAGGCAGAGAGGCAGGCAGAGAGAGAGGAGGAAGCAGGCTCCCCAGCGAGCAGAGAGCCCGATGCGGGCCTCGATCCCAGGACTCTGGGATCATGACCTGAGCCGAAGGCAGAGGCTTTAACCCACTGAGCCACCCAGGCGCCCCTTATTTATCATATTTCTATATGTTTATTTCTGGAAGGATTGGGGCCTGAAATTATGTTATGTCCATAGCCAATATTTTAAGGCCTTGAAACTCTGTAGCTATATGTTCAAAAGTGAAAAAAACACAAGCAGTTTTGAATGGGAAGTAACCCCTGTTGTTGCTAGAAAGGTGCGCTTTTGGGCAAGTTATATGAGAATGGAGTGGGTTTCATTTGCCACATTAATGTGAGATTTGCAGTTAAAGAAGGCTGCCATTCTTAACTAAAAGGTATTATGATGTTCCTTGTGAATTAACTATAACTCCTTTTGGATGACTAGGTACATGTACTGGACTGACTGGGGTACTAATGCCAAAATTGAGAGAGCCACACTGGGAGGAAATTTCCGGGTACCTATTGTGAACAGCAGCCTGGTCTGGCCCAACGGGCTCACTCTGGACCACGAGAATGACCTTCTCTACTGGGCAGATGCCAGTCTGTACGTTTTTTCATTCTTTTTGTGGGTGCTGATAAGAAGAGTTCTTGCTTTCACTTTCAGAGGAGGGATTTGCATAACATGATAAAATTATAATATGCCAAATAGAAACAGCCAAAATGTAGAATCATAGTTTTATGAACTGTACTCTAGCTTGGTAGATGTACCTGTCAAAATTGATCTATCATGAGATTGAATAATTAAGAACTTGGTCATCTTCTCAAATAGATTTTTCTTAGCCAATTTAATAGTGTTTTCCTTATAAACTTCTGTTGACTCTAATTTTTCATGTAACTCTTTCAAGTAGCCCTGAAATTACTCACATTCCAAGCATCTTAAAGGAATATTTGAAAAGATGCATTATTTCATTTACTATTGCTGGTGTCTACATGTCAGGAATCTCAACTTACTTTGCTTATTTCCTTAAGATTTTGATTTCTGCTTGTGACACTAAGCACCTAACGATCTCATCTTTTATCTTCTCGTTTGAAGCAAGCAATGATATTTAGTGCCTAAATTTGGATCATTATAGGTAAATACCTCAAAGTACTGGGTAAATGACAAATTGAGAAGGTCATTAAGGGAGTAGGAGGAAAAAGCAATTCACATTTTGTTGAGACTACTATGTGCTAAACACTGAGTTCCATGCATTGTATGTATTATTTCATAATCTCCTATTTCTAATTTTGGCCTGGTTCTCTTTCTAGGATAACTTACAGGTTATATTAATATTTGGAAATCAATGATTTACGTAGGCCATTTTTTCATAAGCAAATGAAGACCTCCCATCATTAGATGAAACTTTTCTTCCTGTCATATGCTGCTTTTGAAAAGAAAGTTGGGGGCTTGTGAAAAGAAACGGTTAGGCCCAGGCATTGGGCTGCCATTTGAGGCGCTTATTTTTTCTGGATTCCAACATTTTCTTTTTTACTTCATTTTAGGCAGAAGATTGAACGCAGCACTCTAATGGGCACGCAGCGTGAGGTCATTGTCAACACAGTCTTTCATCCTTTTAGCTTGACTCTCTATGGCCAGTATATTTATTGGACTGACTGGAACACAAAAAAAATTTACCGGGCTAACAAATATGATGGATCAGGTCAGATGGCAATGACCATGAGTTTTCCCTCCCGGCCTAACGGTATTCGTGTTGTTGTGAGGAATCCTCAGCAACAGTGTAGCAATCCTTGCAGCGAGTTTAATGGAGGCTGCAGCCATATTTGTGCGCCAGGTAAGGCATTGCCAATGAAGACTGAATCATGTAGGGTAATAATGATAATGATTGGTAGGGAAGGCTGAGGGATATTCAGCTCTAACAGGGGTAGAAAAAAATCCAAGTTCTCCTTGATTTCAGGGTAATTCATAAAATAGGTTTGGGGATTTGTAGGTTTAGAGGAAGACTTTGACAGGTTTCTTTTCCATTTAATGTGGAGCACTCCTATCAGGCTTGTTGGGAGTAGAAAGAAAGATGGGGTCTTTGGCTGCCAAACTTCATGACTTGGATAGAAATTCCATCAATGAGCTTACCTCCTTTAGGAAGGGATCTAGTTCTTCCACTTGGGAGGTAGTGTTTATAGTCTGAAATATTTCTGATGATATTTGGAAGTGTGATTCTGTGTATTCCATAGTGTGGTTTATAGATAGCAACAGATTCACAGGAAGATACATCTTTTGATGCTGTTGTTTTACAGATGTTGCTAAGAAGGGAGGATCATTTCTGTTCTTTCAGTGTAGGCAAGAGCTAGTTGTTAAAGATTAGGGTGAATTAGCCACATTTTTGGAATTGGTGGTGGTTCTTCATGGACAAATGACGCAGAAGGTAGTTGAGAGGCTGATGGGAAGAGTTTCTATGGCTTGTCTTACAGTGCCTTTACTTCTGAAATATTGCCACTGCTATTCTGGAAGAGAAAATATGAATGGTTGCTACACAAATCTTTTGCTTTTTGGGCCAACTTTTTTTTTTTTCAGGTCCAAATGGTGCTGAGTGCCAGTGTCCACACGAGGGCCACTGGTATCTGGCCAACAACAAAAAACATTGCATCGTGGACAATGGTACACGGTGTGACAATTCCAAGTTCACCTGCCTCAATGGACACTGCATCTCGGAACAATGGAAATGCGACAACGATAATGACTGTGGTGATGGCAGTGATGAGCTGGAAAGTGTCTGTGGTGAGTTGGACTCTTGGAGCTTTTGTTAGGCTATAAACTTGTCTTTATGCCAAGTGTTTGGTACAGAGTCCTGCTGTGTGTGAATAGCTGTGAATTTTGTGCCTGTGTGTCCTGTTAGAACTGAAAACATTTAGTCCAAGAACGCAGACTGTTAAATCCCATATAAGCTTATATACATGCCAGGGATTAGTGTTGATGCTTTATTAGAAAGCACCTCTGTTGTGGTTAAGAGCAAAGGGGCTGGATTAAAATCCTAGCTCTGCCCTTTATAATCTGTGCAGCCACAGGAAAGTGACCTAACCTATCTGAGCCTCCAACACCTCATCTGTTAGATGGAGCTATTCCTAGGATTTTTGTGAGGAGTGAGAGAAACAATATATAAAAAATACAGCATGGGGCTTGGTGCATGTCAAGCATGACTTAGCATGGAACTGGGAGCTCTATTTGGTGATTGTTATCATTTTATTAATGTTCATAGCAGAAGGATAATTAGTAATTTACTGAAATCATTCAGTATTCAGCTTCCATCTGGATGGGGTGAGTCAAACACTAGAAATTAGCTACATTTTTCCACTAGACTATAGGGGCTAAGAGTTTGATTTTTCCCCAAAGACATTGTATTTGCATGCTTTTCTGGGATTGGGATAAACTTTTAGATTGAGATGGTAGAGGAAGTGAAGCAATTCCGACATTTGCTTAAAATACTTAATTTGTCTAAGAAAAGTTTACAACATATTTTGTTTGATCTAATTTAAAGTTTATTTCACTTTGCATGCAGTCCATTTTGCAGCCATTTTTGCTTTAGAAGGTAAACTCAAAGTATCCATTTCATTTGATTGTTACTTTTTTAGAAACTAGGATGATGCTCTGATTAGAAACTCTCTTCAATGTTTTCTCCTCCTCGTAGCGTTTCACACCTGCCACCCAACAGCCTTCACCTGTGCCAATGGGCGATGCGTCCAGTATCATTACCGCTGTGACCACTACAATGACTGTGGTGACAACAGTGATGAGGCGGGGTGCCTGTTCAGGGACTGTAATGCCACTTTGGAGTTTACCTGCGGTAATAAAAAGTGCATTCCTCTTCAGTTTGTCTGCAATGGCATCAACAACTGCCATGATAATGATACCTCAGATGAGAAAAATTGCTGTAAGTTCATCAAGGACTTATTGTGCTTTGGGGGTCTGAAATCTCTTTGCTTGTTTTGTGTGTGTGTTTTGTTTTTTTTGGAGCCTCTTTCACCTCATGGGAGATAATTTTTATGTAGAAACAAAGGCTTTCTGCAAAAAAAACCCAAAAAACAAAAACCTAAGTATTCATCTAGAATATAAATTTCATTTTATTATATTCTGCTAAATGGTTTTTTTTTTTTAAAGATTTTATTTATTTGACAGAGAAAGAGAGACCACAAGTAGGCAGAGAGGCAGGCAGAGAGAGAGGGGGAAGCAGGCTCCCCACTGAGCAGAGAACCTGATGCGGGGCTCCATCCCAGGACCTTGAGATCATGACCCCAGCCGAAGGCAGAGGCTTAACCCACTGAGCCACCCAGGTGCCCCTGCTAAATGTTATTATTTTTTTTTAATTTATTTGACAGACAGAGACCACAAGTAGGCAGACAGGCAGGCAGAGAGAGAGGAGGAAGCAGCTCCCCGAGGAGCAGAGAGCCTGATTCGGGGCTCCATCCTAGGACAGGATCCTAGGATCATGACCTGAATCGAAGGCAGAGGCTTTAGCCCACTGAGCCACCAAGGCGCCCCCCTGCTGAATGTTTTTTTTAAAACAAATCTAATATATTTGAATTATTCACCTAAATTTACGGACCCACACGACCACTGACTATTTTAATCTCAACTATTTTATCCTTGGTTTATGTATCTGCCAGATTAAAAATTCACTTGACAAAATTTTTGATTGTTTTAAGACTTTACCAGTAGTCGCTGATAAAAACTATTGTCTAAATGTGTTGTGGTTAGTGTTTGTTCTGCACAAAGCTAAAATGATTGCTTTCTTTCATTTTTCTTGTAAATTGTTTTATTGATTTTTCCAAAATTTCTGGGATTTGCTCTTTAGCATGTAGGGAAAAGAAAAGAGCAGTGTGTAAATTCAAATACATTTCAGTTTGGATATACGTACTTGCTCTGCTGCCTTTGTAGGTAGAGTTACATACAATATTTCTTCGAGTTAAAAGAACTCCTTCTTATGGAAAATTTCAAACATACATCAAAGTACAAAGAATAGTAAAATATATCCATTATCCAACTCCAGCATTTATCAATAAATGGTCAGTCTGTTTCATCCATTTCCCCTGACCGCCCCCCCCCCGCCGCCAAATATTATAAAGCAGCTCTCAGACATGCATGTCATTTATGAAGACATTTTGACAACTGACTACCATGCTGTAATGATGTCTGGCAAGACTGACAGTACTTACTTGACTACTCAGTCCGTATTCAAATTTTATAATTATTCCCCAAATGTCTTTATGCAGTTGTTTTGTTCCGATGAGCATTCAGGCAAGGTCTACACATTGATTTCGATGATTATAACTCTTTAATCTCTTTAATGCCTTGGCAATGCCCCCCCTTTTTTTTTCAATGCCATTGATTTATCCTGTGGAATCTCCCACACTCTGGATTTGACTAATTGCTTAATTGAGCCATTTATTTTGTCCCTCTTATTTCCCATTATTTGGAATTTGTACCTAGAGGTCTGATTACATTAGGTTCAATTATTTGGGTAAGAATTCTCCATAGGTGGAACTGTGTATTTCCTGTGGCATCACATCATGCAGCACGTAATACTTGGTTGTTCACTTTAAGTAATGATAAAATTAATTAGTGGATTTAGAAGTCAGCCTGAGTCTTCCCTTAAGAACATCCCATCAACCTGCTACCCAGTGGTTTTAGCATACATGGATGGTTGTTCTATAAATTCATTATTTCTTTAAGGGTTAACAAAATAGGCATTTAAAAATTCTGTTATTTCTTCTCCATGTATTAGGTAATGTTCCATAAAGAAGAAATTTTCCTGATCAGCTATTTTGTTATCCTGAAGTAAATTCTGTAGGAGAAATGGCTTGATTCCTTTCCTTTTTCAGTTTTCAGAGTAATGAATTGGTGACCAGTGAGCACTAATTTTTTGTCTTGTTTTGCTTTTAGTATGAGACTGAGGGATTTCTAGATATTTGATGATTTTAGTGCAGTAAAGTCATTTAATGTTTTTGGTGGTCAACTTCCCTATCTTACTTAGGCCAGTGGGAGCTCTGCTAAGATGGCTTCTCTGTTACTTTGACATGGCCCATTCGGTCCATTTCCTATCTCAGACCTCTTGGGAAGGGGAACTCATTACTTTTGTGGATTTAGAGACTACCACAGTGTCTAGTTGACCATTTCTATTTGGCTCTCATTGCTTCCAGGGCTTTTCTGTGTACAGAGCTAGGAAATACAATTTTTAAGGAAAAAAGTTTATATTGGTCTTTCCCATTTTAATTTAAGATTATGATTTTTTAGATTTTATAATCCTGTCTCATATGCTTAAAATATTGGTTTCTGATGACATTAACACAAATACTTACTTGCTTTATTCTACTGTAATTTCAAAATGCCTAGAATTTCAAAATAACCACACAAGTAATACTATTACCAATAAACCTAATAGTGATAATTTAAGATTTTTAAGTCCCTCTTGTTCTTAGATTATGTCCTGCTATGTAGTCAAAATACTGGTTTTAAAGTCACTTGAATTATTTTTTTTTGAATGGTTGTGCTATTACTTGATGTAGTACTTGCTTCTGTTACTCTTTCCAAATTTTAGGCGTTGCTTTCCTTTTCCCATTTTTACTTCATTGTTTTTATTTATACAAAACAATACATGTGGTTCCGTGGTTGAAATTATATGATGAGGTATATTCACAGCAGTCTTCCCTCCTTGTTTTCTCCATTCCACTCTGATCTATTCTCAATCTATCCATAGGTGTGACAACTGTCATTATTTTATTTTTTCATTATTTTTTTGACACTAGCTGAAAAAGAACTTTTTATTACTTTTACATACGCAGCATCGAGTCCTTTAGCCTTTGCCTTTTCCAGCTTTGCAACAGACTTTGGACCCAGGTCATTGCTTCCCCACTGACCGTGGATGTCATCATACCTGTCATTGTAATTGGTTCTGATAGTTTCCACTAGCTTAGCCAGAGCTCCTTCATCTTCTGTGTTAACCAGTGTGAACGTGACAGTGGTGCAGGTCTTCTGTGCACCAGACGCCCAGCCTGGCCTTCCCCTTGATAATGCAGAAGGGAGACCCCATCCTACAATACAGGGCAGGCAGGAAGACAGCCAGCTCAGTGGGATCCACAGCATGTGCAATCAACAAGCTGAGCCTTCTTGTTTTATACCAAGGGCGGTGACAGTATTAACCCCAACTCGAAGGACAGGCAGCTGCTTAGTGGGGACGTTCCCTTTGCTGGCAGCTATCTCTCAGCGTGGCCAACAGTCTCTGCTGCTTCTCTTGCTTTGTCTCTGGTCTGTATTTATGGGCTGACTTAAGTGGTTGAGAAGTTCTCTGGCTGTCCAAAGCCCGCATGAGGTGATTAATTGTGGGAGGTGCTTCTAGATGTTCACTGAGAATAACCCTTTTCCACTGTGGCCAGATGTAGCCAGGCCATTTGGCAAAGTTAGTGAGGTCCCTTTGGGGGCTACGTGTCCTGTCCAATGTAAGAAATCTTGGGCCGTTTCCTCAGACAGGAGACTGACCACCTTCTTGGCCTCCTACTTCTTTACAACAGAAGGGGCCGGTTCCACTTTCTTCCCCATAGCCTTCTTTCCTTTCAATATCTTGGAAGCCTGGAGGAGAGATTCATTATTGTTTTTTAATATAAGCATCTCTCTCTCTCGTTACACACACAAACATGTTGTTTTTCTCACACAAAAGATAGTGTGTGGTTTTTTGAATCTTGCTTTCTTTCTATTAACAACATATGCTGGAGATCATACCGTCATTCCTTATCAGTGTTTTAGAGATTTCATTCCTTTTTATAGCTACATATTACTCCATTGTGTGGATACACCATAGTTTATTTAACTAAGAGTTGAGACTCTTGTTGGTGCTGTTAAATAATTAAAATGGATGACTTAAACTACAAAGTAAGCATAACCCCCCCCCCATCCCATCAGCTGGAAATACCTCTTTTTACTTTAGAATCGATGGTGGGAAATGACTGTTGTGGATGATGCCTTTGTGAGAGCTTTAAACATGCCTCCCTTCTGGTGTTATGAGTCTAGTAGCTCTGTTAGCATGGACATTTTTAATGTTCTGTATATGTGGTGGATCTGTTCCAAATGTTTCTTGCTTATCTTTTCGAAGCTGATCGCACCTGCCAGCCCGGCTATGTAAAATGTCAGACAACAAACATTTGCATTCCTCATTTTTACTTGTGTGATGAAGACAATGACTGTGGAGACATGAGTGATGAAAGTCCTGTTTTCTGTGGTAAGAGAGCCGGGCTGTTCCTTCTGTGGTTCAGGGATGCGTGTCTGGAGCTAAAGGTCTTAGGGCTACTTTTCAGTTCAAATTGACTGAATTGGTAGATGCAGTAGGCAGTTACTTTAGGATGTGATTAGAAGAGCGTAAGCAGCCCCTCTCTCTGTTTTCTGGATGGAACCCCTACTCCAAATATTTCTTCCAGAGACCTGCTGTGGTACCTGACCTTTTATCATGGCAGAGCCATTTCTCCCAGAGTCAAGGGGCTTTCGTCTTCAGGAACTCCAGGCAGAATGTGCTTGTCAAGCCCTTATATTTACTCTTAATTTGATTATAGTTACTATTAGTAACTGTAAGAACTTTTGTATCTTTTTAATATGCTTGAATTTCAGAAAACTTTATTTCGTATTTAGTGGTTTGGTTCAGTCAAGCGTTTTCCTGTATTTATAGATCAAATTAGGAGGCCTTTCTTAAGCTCAGTAACTTTGAATCTATTAGTGTAATAGGTGCATAATTAAAGAATTTAGTAATTATCACCAGAGGAAGGTATAGACCAAGAACAGGCATCAGTTTTAATAACAACCGCAGGAAGAAACAGAATTCAGGATGTAGCCATCAGAATGGGACATATAGATTAGAGACAGTGCTGACCTTTCAGGGGCCTCTGCTTCCTGATCAGTTTTACCCCTGGCAAATCATCCGATATCTTGGGCCAAAGCAAGGGGCCTTGCAGACCAGAAGAATTGTAAGACTTGATTTTAGTTTATACTACCCACATAACAATTTAGGAAATACATCTGACCAGAGTTACCTAAGGTTATGTGAGGTAATCAATGTTCAAACATAGGTAGAGTCATTTTTACTCAAATAAAGATCCCATAAGAATGAATAAGAGCACAGCTGTCTTTTTAGAACCATGTATGCTGAGCTCAGAAATTGTTATATGTTGTTTTTGCTTTTAATATTATTGCCATAGAATTTATCTAATTTTAGTTTACAGCAGATAACATAGAGCCAAGTCTTCTTATCCATAACTTGTGGTTTCATGTATCAAAGAGATATTTCTTAGATATTTCTAACAAATACAATTTATTGTTGGGTTTCTAGAATCTAGAAAGAGAAATTCTGGAAAACTCAAACAGTACTGTCGGCCTTCTCTCCCCGCACCCCCAACCCTTCCTCCCCATACAAAGCTTATATAAAACCCTTTTCCAGGCCTCAGCCTTCTTTCCCTGGCAGCAGTTACCTAGTTCAGAGCTATGGGCAGATGGTTAAGACTGATGGGAACAAGCTTGTATTTCACTGCTGGGTTTTTTCTCTGTCCTCAGCTTCTCACACGTGCAGCAGTGAAGAGTTTGCCTGTGCATCTGGACGTTGTATCCCAAGACACTGGTACTGTGACGAGGAAGGAGATTGTCCTGATGGCTCTGATGAACCTGCCACTTGCAGTAAGAGAGCAAGCAAGCATGCCAAGTGTTATGATGCAGTGAGACCACTGCTTCCAAATATAGTCTAGGACCAGAGCTGCCCACTGTTTGTGCTCCCTGCTCCTGCTTTCAGCTAAGAGGATGAGACCACTCAGCGGAGAGTCATTAAAAACCTGTTAGTGTGAGGAGGGATCAGCATATAGAGGTTGCTGACTTGATGCCCATGAAATGAAATTATATTGGTGATGCCCCTAATACTGTGCCTGGCTTGTAGAACTCAATTACTTTTAATTGACTGTGAATTGGTTTTTCTGAATTTGGTTCAGTTGTGGTCCACAAGGCTGTGGGAGGATCCAAAAGAGACTAGAATGATCGTATCCAAAGGGAAGGGGCATATTATGGCACACATCCTCCTCTTGGTCTGTGTGCCAGTTTATGAGGTAAGGTCCCATGGCCATCTGAGTTTCCCAAGAAGTTATAGAGACCCTCTGGTTGTATTCCTGGAGGCACGTCTACCTATTAGTATTTTTAAAAAATGTAACGGTCATTGCTTTTTTATCTGTTCATAAATCATTCTGCAGACTACAGCCATGGCCAGCTGCCTGGCTTTATAAAGTTTTATTAGAAGGCAGTGACATACTGTCTGTGGCTGATATGTGCTACAGTGGCAGTATCAGGTAGGTGTGACAGAGAGTCCTATAAGCCTAAAATATTTGCTGTCTGGTCAAGAGAAAGTTTGCTGATCTTTGTTAAACAGTCTTCATACTCCTTTTTAATGGCAGTATAATATTCCATCAAGTGGTTATATTTGAGTTAATTGCCTCGATTTTAAGCACTTGAATGGTTTTTATCCCCCCATTATAATCCAGTCATCTGCAATACAATCATCATATATAAAACTTTTTATTTGGGGGGTATTTTCTTAGTACCATTTTTATAGTTTTTATTTTTTATTTAGTTTTTTTATTTTTTTAAAGATTTTTTTAATTTATTTGACAGACAGAGATCACAAGCAAGCAGAGAGGCAGGCAGAGAGAGAGAGAGAGGAGGAAGCAGGCTCCCTGCTGAGCAGAGAGCCCAACGCGGGGCTCAATCCCAGGACCCTGAGATCATGACCTGAGCCGAAGGCAGAGGCTTTAACCTACTGAGCCACCCAGGCGCCCCCATTTTTATAGTTTTATAGCTGAATTCAGACTATTTTCTGTCCCTGCTCTCTCTCAGGAGAGTGGTATTTGAAGCTCTCTGCCAAGTTCTTTTCCCCAACACTGAAAGTTTTGTAGAAAGCAAAGAACATGTAGAGTTTTGAGGATCTTAGTGGAAATACATAACTGTGAGTAGAATAGTGTTAGAGATGGTTTTAGACATATGAATGATGGGTTCAAAAATATGAAGAGTAAGTATACTTTCTAAACTTCTTCATGGGAACCAAAGTCAGTAAGTGGTACCAACTGCCTGTCACATTTATGAATACATTCTCATAATATGCAAGAGTATTACTTTAAAGAAGTCATAAGATGTATACAAAAAAGCAAAATTTCCATTTTCTCAGCCTTCTCTCTAATCTCACTCCCCAGAGATAATCACTGCAAAGGGTGAGTGAATTCTCCTTACCTTTTGCTGTATATCCTCATATATAGTTCTTAAAACACAAATAGAGACCTTACTATGCATATTTTTCTGCAGCTTTGCCCTTTTCAGCTTAACAACACCTTGTCAGCACGTTAGTAAACACAGATCTACTTACTCCTTGGTACTGCTGAATATTACTCTGAAGTGTGGGTGGCCCAAGTGTCTTTTCCTTTCCCTAAGTGATGTATGTTTAGATTGTTTTCATCTTTCTCACTATGAAAAATAATGCTGGGATGAACACCTGTTTATTTATTTATTTACTTATTTATTTGAACATCCTTTTAGAAACCTCTTTGTGCATACGTGGGAAGATTCTTCTGGGCTAGATTTCTAGAAGTGGTGTTTTTGTTTCAGAGTGGCTATATCTCTTAAAAAAGCTATGGTGATGTGCACTCCTTTCTTAGCTAATTTTCTTTTGCCTTAGGTTAATTTTGAGGAGACACTGTGTGTATGGGCCTATGGCAAATAGTTGATAAGGACATGTGGGATTATGATGAAGGAATTTGAGTCAGTGATGACTAATTTAAAACATAGGGTGTCTTATCAGTTAAACAAATATTTATTGAGCGCTTATGTTCTAAGTACTTTGGGGCTATGTCAGTGACTAAGCCCAACTGCCCACATTGGGCTTATATTCTAGTGAGGGGACACAGGCAGCAAAACAGATAAGTAAATTATATAGCATGTTGAAAGGTGATAAGTCCTATGAAGAAAAGCAAAAAAAGAGAACAGGAAAATGGAGATCAGGCATGCTGGGGGATAGTCTGCATCAAATAAAATGTTTTGGGATGAAAAGTATACTTAAAAATGAAATGTGTGAAATAGTAGTTTATATCCTCTTGGGAAAAGACTGTTAATTCTCTGTCATACCTGTAAGGAAATAGCAAACCACATCCTAGTTAAAAAAAAAAAATATATAGGGACGCCTGGGTGGCTCAGTGGGTTAAGCCACTGCCTTCGGCTCCCGCATCGGGCTCTCTGCTCAGCAGGGAGCCTGCTTTTCTCCTCTCTCTCTGTCTGCCTCTCTGCCTGCTTGTGTGATCTCTGTCAAATAAATAAATAAAATCTTTAAAAAAAAATAGTGAGGGCTTTGCACCATCAATCAGCTGCTTCACTTTCACATCATTGGTCATTGGTACCGGTCTCCTGGAGGACCCAACAGAGCTGTACATAGCTAGGTGATGCTCTTCTTGGGTTTTTTAGACAGCACATGTGATAGCAGGCTTCTCTTAAGATTTTTTAGACTACAAACTACTTTTTTCCGTGAGACTGTTTCTTATCTTTTCTCAGAGTACCTTGAAGCAACATGTTTAAGTAATGAATTCAAGTGTGACAGTGGGAGGTGCATTCGAAGGGAATGGATCTGTGATGGGGATAATGACTGCGGGGACATGAGTGATGAGGATGAAAGGCACCACTGTGGTAAGAGAAACCATTCATTCCTCTGCAACGTTACCTTCTAAGGAAGCTTGGGAGATTGGTTTTTGTGTCTTTGGAGAGTATGACTGTCTGGTAGATTCCTCTTTAATTGAGTGCATGCTGATAAATTGTTACCTTTATTTTTCCACTCCAAAATTGTTTGAGAGCATCTACTTAAATGCTTTAAAATGATAGAAAATGATTTTAATGTTTATTGTCTTTCTCTTGCATTTAGCTAACAGGAATAATGTCCTGTATTTCTGGAGCAGATAAAGAGAACTCAATTGGCCAATCTTACTAGCAGCCTTAAACAGTGTAGCAATTAACTGTGCCTCCAGTTTCATCTATTACCCTGTTGCTATTATTTTGATGAGTGGGTGGTGAGAGGGTTATTTCCTTTGTGTAATTTGTGGAACAGACCATGGAACACCATTTTCTATTACCAATAGAGCATGGAACTCTTTTAACTACCATGTCTTAGAGGAGTATCTTTTCATGGTCAGCAATAAAAACAGTGGCTCCCTGATGTTTGCATTTCATTGCAACCCCATATGTCATTGACTTTGGTGGCTGTTATAGCTCCACATGTACTCCATCCATTGAAATGGGCAGTTGGCAGCTGCACAAACATAGACTATAGCATGTACTTCTCCCACCTTCCCTCTCCAAGACACCCCCTCTTTTGTCTTCCATTCATCCACAGTGAGATTGGATAAAATGCTGGTTCTTTTATTCTGCAGGCATTAATGATTATATGTTAGCATCTCCTCTCTTTCCTAACAGTGTCAGGGTTTCTGACAAGTCTTGGTGATATATTCTGCTTCTATATGTGCTTATTCTACTTGAGTGGTAGCTGTAATATAGTTGAAAAAGCCTAAATTTGGAGAAAAAAATAGACCTATGTTTGAAGCACTAGGTCTTTAGAAAGTTCTATTACTTGGAGTCATCTAGTTTGAACTTCAATTTTTATCTGTAGAACTGGCATAAAAATACCTATCTCATACTGTGTTTTTGTGAGTACGCTTTATAAACCAAACATTTTTACCAAGTATGAGGCATTTTTGGTACACAAATAACAAAATGGGAGTAGTTTTCTGAAGCTCTAAAGGAAAAGTATGATTTTACACTAATTTTACAGAAAACTAAATGAGGTGTTTTATTATGTTTATTTCTTACTTCTGAAAAAAAAATCCAGGGTCCAGAGCAACTAAAATGGAATTTTGAAGGTATTTTTTATTATAATCTGTTACATGAAAGCAATGTGACTTGTCCACTTGTTGTACTCTACTTTCCTTTCATCCCTCATGCTAGTAAGTAACGTAAAGCAAAGGAAATTGTTCCGAATGAATTTAACTAGTGGAATGAGTTTTCATATGGTTTCTGTCTCTTGTGTGCTTTGGTTTCAGACAGCCACACCTGCTCAAGTTCTGAGTTTCTCTGTGCAAATAATGTGCCTCCATCCAGGAAGTGCATTCCCCAGTCTTGGGTCTGTGATGGTGATGCGGATTGTACTGATGGCTATGATGAGCATCAGAATTGTACAAGGAGATCTTGCTCTGGAACTGATTTCACCTGTAGTAATGGATTGTGTGTTCCACACTCATACAGGTGAATTGGGGCTTCAGATTTTCCAGTAACCTCAAATATACAGAGGGACAGGGCTAACTTATCCATTAGGCATGGTGGCCACAATGCCTAAGATCATAGTACTTTTAGTAGCCTATGAAAATGTTTGGGTTTCTTTTAAAATCAAAAGAAAGAAAGTTTAGAACAAAGAGTATTCTAATATATAATACTAATTTATCTGCCTTTATCCCAATGTGATCATTAAATATAATTTTTAATATGCTTCTGGAGGAGGGAACCCATGACAGTAAAAAGGCTTATGGCTCATGAAAGGCACAATGTGACCTTGGCCCGAGGGCCAGGGAAATAAATGAGGTGGGCTTGATATAAGAAAACTCTTTCTTAAAGCAGGTGAAATATTGGTTTTCCACTTGGGGTAGAGGCAAGGGTTTAAGAAATACTTCATTTTCTTATCTTTGCT
>RCUC01136889.1:0-25816 GCA_003697995.1 Taxidea taxus jeffersonii
CCAGAGAAAGTAATTCATGTAAGTTTGCCATTTTTTCCTTAACCTTTTCCTCCACCCAACATTAATTCAGTCAGTTTGTAAAAATTGTCACATGCTTAGCTTGATCTGGAATCTCTGAGCAAAGGAAATAAAGTTGCATAAAACATTAGTCATTACTCTTCAGGCACTTAGTAGAACTTAAATGTAATTTAGAGCTTTCATATAACCAAATCACTAGGCAAAAAAGAAAAAGAACAAATGATAAACTGAAAATAGGTGAGACACAGAAAACTACCAGTACATATTTATGACAATTTTGCAACAGAAAACAACGCGGTCAACACAAAATTAGCTGATATCGTAGCAGTGAAAAACACTGTCAGTTTTGACTATTTTCAAATATAACACTAAATAAATTTAACAGAAAAAAATTATGATGGAATGTGAGAAAAAAACATTAATTTCAAGGAGTTAAGGTCTTTAGTACATAACTGATTATTAAAACCCAAAAGTGGGGCACCTTGCTGGCTCAGTTGGTGAGCATGAAACTCTTGATCTTAGGGTTGTGAGTTTGAGCCTCACTCTGGGTATAGAGATTACTTTAATATCTTAAAAAAAAAAGCACCCCTCCATAAAATGCCCTTTTTCAGTTTAAAACAAAAAGAGAAAATACAAAGTATTTGTATAACTAATTTCCAAGAGGGGAGTAAAAAAATATGCAGGAAAGAAATAGCAACATTACTAATAAAGAAACAAAGAAAAAATAAATCTATGCAATGTCATTATTTAGCTATTCCATTAGCAAAAAAGAAAAAAAAAAACAGGACACAAAGCTCATAACTGCAAGAGAAAATGGAGAAATAAACCTTCTGGAAAGCAATGTGGCAACGGTTATCCAACATCTAAGTACTTTTATTACTCTTGGATAAAGTAATCCACTGTCATAACTGTACTGAAGAAATAACAGTAGGACTAGGTAGGCAACTATGTTCTAGAATAATAATTATCCTCCCTCAATATTAACCAAAGTTAGAAAACTTTCTTTTGGCCTGATAGTGTTTTAAAAAATAAATTAATGGGGCGCCTGGGTGGCTCAGTGGGTTAAAGCCTCTGCCTTCAGCTCAGGTCATGATCCCAGGGTCCTGGGATCAAGCCCCGCATGGGGCTCCCTGCTCAGTGGGGAGCCTGCTTCCCCCCCCCTCTCTCTCTGCCTGCCTCTCTGTCTACTTGTGATCTCTCTCTCTGTCAAATAAATAAAAAAAAAAAAAATCTTAAAAAAAAAGAGAGAGAGAAAAAAATAAATTAACTAAATTCATGAACCCAATTCAATTCTATGCAGTTACTGAGATTATGTTTTAGAGATCATATGATGGCATGATAGAATACTTACAATACAAGTGTAAGTGCAAAAGTAAGATGTCCAAAGAGCATTAAGTATTGTTTGGAGATCTGGATTTATAAATAAAAGAATGAAAGGAACATATCATTTTTATTTTCTAGAGCAGTTTAAATATACAGAAAAATTGCCAAGACTGGACAGAATGTTTCCGCATGTCCTGTATGCAATTTGTCCTATTATTAGTGGCTTACAGTAGTAGCTTACACTTGTTTCAATTAATGAACCAATACTGATACATTATTATTAATTTAGGTCTATAACTCATTCAGATGCCATTAGTTACCCCTACCCCCAACCTCTCCTGTTCCAGAATTCTATACAGCATCCATTTCTATTAAAGCTCCTCTTAGCTGTGACAGTTTATCAGATTTTGTTTCTGATGATCTTGACAAGTTTCAGAAGTACTGGTCAAGTATTTTGTAGCATGCTCTCAATTGAGATTTGTCTGATTTTTTTTGATTAGGGTATATACTATCATATATACTATCAAGGGATATCTATCTACCTCAAGGATATGTACTAGCAACATGATTTCCATCTTTTGATGTTAAGCTCGATCACCTAGGCATGTTAGTGTTTGCCAGGTTTCTCCTGCAAAGTTACTTCCCCTTACCCCACACCCTTTCCATCCTTATATTCTTTGGAAGAATTCTCTATGCATGCCTACTCTAAAGAAATGGAGAGTTACAGTGTTCCACCTTTTTGAGGGCAGAGTATCTACATATTTATTAGAACTTTTCTGCACAGGAAATCTGTCCCTTTGTGTGTTACTTTTTAAACACAAAGTAAGATTGGTTAATTGAACATAGAAATAATCTAACATCAAAGAATTTGCTATAATTTTTTTTATAATCTTGTCAAGATCTTCTAATTGGTTTTGTAAAGTACAATTTTAAGCGCGAACATGTATTTGTTAAAATTTCTTTTTCTTTCTTGGGGAAAGTAAAAAAATTTTTTTTCATAATATTAAACAAATAAGTACCAGGGCACCTAGGTGGCTCAGTGGGTTAAAGCCTCTGCTTTCATCTCAGGTCACGACCCCAGGGTCCTGGAATCAAGCCCCACATTGGGCTCTCTGCTCTGTGGAAGGCCTGCTTCCTCCTCTCTCTCCCTGCCTGCTTCACTTGCCTACTCGTGATTTCTGTCTGTCAAATAAAATAAAATAAAGTCTTTAAAAAAATAAGTACCAAATAAAACATAATTAGGAAAGAAAATAATTTTCCCATTTTTATTTATCTTCTTAGAATTTCCCTTGAAGGATTGTATCGAAGTCTCAAATTCAAAAATAAATCATGGATTTCAGAAAGGGCTTTAAATCAGATATAATGAACTGGATATTTAGGAGCTAAGTTTGATGATTCAATATTAGACTTAACAGAAATTGACATTCTGTCTTACATTTTTCAAAACGTAAAATTTTGGCAACTCATGATGTGTCTAAGCAGAAATGAATATAAGCTATTAAATATTGTATTAAGATTACACATAATGAAATAAAAATTACATTATTATCTTGCTACTTATAATAAGATGCATTCAAAAATGATAAAAAAGAAGATTGCTTCAGATATATACATACCTCTTATCTTACTAACCCCATCCCCAGGTGATAAGGATTTTCTTTATACTATTAGTAATTCATAAAACTCTCAGGTGGATCTGAAAAAAACTGGTAATCTAGTTGCTGGAGGTCAACTTATTATCATTAGCTCTCCTTAAATATCTTTCTCCTTATTAAAAATCTCTGTCACTTGCTGGCTTATTTGTTGGAGCACAAAACCTAGACACCAGACTGTATGAGTTAAAAATCTCAGCTTCCCTTCTTACTGTGTACTCGTGGGTGGGATTACTTAACCAACTCTGTTTTTTTTCTTATTTAAAACATGAATAACGGTAACTGTCAAAGACTTATAGTTGGAACTTATTTAAAGGGGAAAAAACCAGTTTCTGGCACACAGCAATCACTCAATCAATAAATGTTAAGTAATTAATTATAATTATGATTGTTCCTGTTATTATGTAATAACCTACAGTCCAAAAGGTAGGAGAGAGAAGAATGAAGAAGAGATTTCTTAAGAAAAATACTGCAGGTCTTTGGGGGTGATCCATGGTGGACATTTTGAGGGCAGTTGACCTGCAGCCTATGCATCCCACACCGCTTCCCGTGGAAGCCTGAGCCGGCAGTGTAGCTTTCTCCCTTTGTCTCATAACCATGTCCACCAACGAGAATGCTAACTCACCAGCTGCTCACCTTAACAGATTCAAGAACAAGGGTAAAGACAGTACAGGAACGAGGCGGCATTGAATAGAAGTTAATGTGGAGCTGAGAAAAGCTAAGAAGGATGACCAAATGCTGAAAAGGAGGAACGTAAGCTCATTTCCTGATGATGCTACCTCTCCACTGAAGGAAAACTGCAACAACCAGGGCACTGTAAATTGGTCCGTTGATGACATTGTCAAGGGTATAAATAGCAACAATTTCGAAAGCCAGCTCTAGGCTACTCAAGCTGCTAGGAAACTGCTTTCTAGGGAAAAGCAGCCCCCATAGACAACATAATCCGGGCTGGTTTGATTCCAAAATTTGTGTCCTTCTTGGGCAGAACTGATTGTAGTCCCATTCAATTTGAATCTGCTTGGGCTCTCACTAACATCGCTTCCAGGACATCAGAACAGACCAAGGCAGTGGTAGATGGAGGGGCTATCCCAGCATTCATTTCTCTGTTGGCATCTTCCCATGCCCACATCAGTGAACAGGTTCTATGGGCTATAGGAAACACTGCAGGTGATGGTTCAGTTTTTCGAGACTTGGTTATCAAATATGGTGCAGTTGATCTGCTTTTGGCTCTCCTTGCAGTTCCTGATATGTCATCATTAGCATGTGGCTACTTACGTAACCTTACTTGGACACTTTCAAACCTTTGTCACAACAAGAATCCTGCACCCCCGCTAAATGCTGTCAAGCAGATTCTTCCTACCTTAGTTCGTCTCTTGCATCATGATGATCCAGAAGTCTTGGTAGATACCTGCTGGGCCATCTCCTACCTTACTGATGATCTAAATGAATGGATTGAAATGGTTGTGAAAATAGGAGTTGTGCCCCAGCTTGTGAAGCTTCTAGGAGCTACTGAATTGCCCATTGTGACTCCTGCACTAAGAGCTATAGGAAATATTGTCACTGGGAGAGATGAACAGAATCAGGTTGTAATAGATGCAGGAGCACTTGCTGTCTTTCCCAGCCTGCTAATGAACCCCAAAACTAATATTCAGAAGGAAGCCAGGTGGACAATGTCAAACATCACAGCTGGCCGCCAGGACCAGATACAGCAAGTTGTGATTCATGGATTAGTCCCATTCCTCATTGGTGTTCTCTCTAAGGCAGACTTTAAGATGCAAAAGGAAGCTGTCTGGGCTGTGACCAACTATACAAGTAGTGGGACATCTGAACATATTGTATACCTCATTCATTGTGGCATAATAGAACCACTGATGAACTTCTTAACTGCAAAGGATACCAAAATTATTCTGGTTATTCTGGATGCCATTTCCAACATCTTTCAGGCTGCTGAGAAATTAGGTGAAACTGAGAAACTTAGTATAATGACTGAAGAATGTGGAGGTTTGGACAAAGTCGAGGCTCTACAAAACCATGAAAATGAGTCTGTGTACAAAGCTTCATTAAACTTGATTGAGAAGTATTTCTCTTTAGAGGAAGAGGAAGATCAGAATGTTGTGCCAGAAACTACCTCTGAAGGCTCTACCTTCCAGGTTCAGGATGGCACTGCTGGGACCTTTAAATTTTAGCTTGTACAGCTGAGACAGAAAGTGTTTTTGTTGCTCTGATTGGTAGAAGTTTGTCTTACTGTTTCTCTACTAACAACTCTTTTTAAAACCGTACTAACTGTATGAAGCTCCTCCTCTCAGTGCGTTTCTTATTTTTATGTGGAATCTCCTCTCTTGCAGTGTCCTGTAAATAAAGATTAAATTCCACCCTTTCCTTTAAAAAAATGCTGCAGTTATGTATGTGTGTGTGTATGTATTTTATTATAATTGTGCTTAGTTTTATAAATATATACACATGAATAGAGTATATAGTCACATATAGAGTTTTTGTAATATAGTATTCTAATGTTATAAAAAGAATTCATTGGGATCAAACCCTGAATATTTGTATCAAAGATTCCAGAGACTTCACTGGAAATAGTTAGCATACTTTGAAAGACATTCTGTCATGAATATAATGTATTTTAAAGACAGTATAAATTTTCAATCCTAAGGTATTTCACATCCATGTATATTTAATATACTCATCTAGACATTTACTCTTACCAGCAGTATTCAGGAAATTAAATAGTAACTATGAAACTGATTCAAGGTACTTCTTTTTTTTAATAATCCAGACTTAATCAAAGAGCTATTTTTATCAATGTTTAAGAATATTATAATATATTTTCTGAAGTAACTTCTGTCATGTTTTATTCACTGGCAATCTTTATTTTAGCCTTATAGATATTTTACCTCCTTGCATTTCCTATGATTAAGTGAAAAAAGAAGACTGGTAGTTATTCATGAGTCATTTTCAAATCACTGAAACTCCATGGGCTTCTCTTCATTTATAGTTCATTCAGTTCTATAACTTCAACTATAACTATAACTTCAGTTATAGTTCATAGAAGACAAAACATTCTAGTAGGAAAAACAAATAATAAGAAACTACTATCCATATCTATTACACACCTATCTTTCTCCATATCTATCATCTATCTATCTCTCCATCATCATCATCATCACCACCACCACCACCATGTATAATCAACTATCCATGTAAATAGATCTGTATTTTCCTACTGTATTATTTCAGGAAAAGACAAGTAAAAAAAAACACAACAGATTGATGTGAGAATGCTATTTTAATGCAGTATCCTTTGCTTAAACTACTCTTTCCAAATTTGATGTCAGTATCTACCTTCATTTATATACTCCTAAACCAGTATCTTTGAACATTGTTCCAGCTATATGATAGGTGTACAAGGTGAATAGTACAGACAAGACCCCTGCTTACAAGTTTCTTAAAGTCTAGTTAAAAATACAGTAATTAAAAATATCATTGCATGGTTAATATGCAGCAAATATTACATATACATGTAAAATACAATAATAAAAGATCACATAATTCTATAAGAAGGTTTAAAAAGTTAGGTTCAAAAAATAGTTGGACTGATATAAGGAAATAATTCCTCCAATTTGTAAAAAGAAAGCAGTTCAAGGATCTAAAAGGCAGAAAGCATAAAACTTTCCTAATTACTTTTTTTAAGATTTTATTTATGTATCTGACAGAGAGAGAGATCACAAGTAGCAGAGAGGGAGGCAGAGAAAGAGGGGGAAGCAGGCTCCCTGCTGATCAGAGAGCCCAATGTAGGGCTTGATCCCAGGACCCTGAAATCATGACCTGAGCTGAAGGAGGAGGTTTAACCCACTGAGCCACCCAGGGGCCCCAAACTTTCCTAATTCTTACTTAGGGATCCATAGATTAAAACATGTCCCCATTTAGCTGAATCCTGGTTGTATTCTCCTTGGGGAAGCATCTCAACTAGTTGTTTAGGGGTATTAGACAACATTTAAAGTGATAACAAGTAATAATCTAAACTGAAAATTCTTGTCACTAGACACTCCTAACAGCTTCTAAAATGAGTTATGGTTCCAGGCTCCAGGGTGGCTCAGTTGGTTAAGAGTCTGCCTTGGGCTCAGGTCCTGACCCCAGAGTACCGCTGTCTCCTGCTAAGTGGGGAGATTGCTTTTTCCCCTCCCTTTGCCCGTCACCTTGCTCATGCGCTTTCTCTCACTCTCTCTCGAATAAACAAATAAAATCTTAAAAAAAAAAGACTGGTTCCAAGCTTTGCCTATTTTGAGTAATTCTGCTATGAATATTTTCATAGCAGTCTTCGGATGGACATACATTTTCATTTTCATTGAACAGATACCTAACATGGAAGTTGCTAGATCATGCTGTTTAACTTCTTAAGAAGTTACCAAACTGTTTTCCAAAGTAGATGTACCAATCCCCATTTCCACCAGTAGAGGAAGAATGTTTGTTTCTCTATATCCTGTATAATGTTTGATACATTAGACTTTTGACTGCACCCATTTAGTGATTAAGGCATTATAGTTTCAATTTGTATTTATCATATAACTTAATGATGGTGAGTATCTTCTCATGTGCTTATTAGCTACCTGTATATACCTTTCTTGGTAAACTATTCAAAACTTTTGCAGATTAAAAAAATTGTAAACAAAAAACTCCAAAAAGAACAAAAAAAATTTTTAATTGATTTGTTGTCTTCTTCTTGAGATGTATTCTGAATACAGGTATTTTAAAAGACATATAGTTTCCAAATATTTTCTCCTAGTCCATAATTTATTTTTCATGTTTTTAATGGTGCCTTTTGAGAACAAAAAGTTTTAATCAGAAAGAAGTACAATTAATCATCTTCTTTAATAAACTGTGCTTGCTTTTGAAGTTATCTCTAATAAATCATTGCTGAACCTGATGTCATCAAGACTTTCTCCTGGGAGGAGAAGGCAAGATGGCAGAGGAGTAGGAAATTGAAATATCATTAGGTCCCAGGAGTTCAGCTAGATAGTTACCAAAGCATTCTGAACACCTACAAACTCAAAAGGTAATAGAAGAGAAGAAGAGCATTAATTCTAGGAACAGAAAATTGACCACTTTCTGAAAGTTAGGATGTGAGAAGTGAATCTGAAGTGAGGGGAATATAGACCATGGTGGGAGGGACTGGCTCCTGGCAAGTGGTGGACCAGAAGAGCACAAACTTGGAACTTTTAAAAGTCTGCTCCACTGAGGGACATTGCTCCAAAGGCTAAGTCGGGGGTGGAGCCCTCATGGGGTCAGTGTGGACTCAGGACCCACAGGGTCGCAGGAAGACCGGGAGTGCCTAAGTGAGGCAGAGCTCCCAGGTATCATAGCGGGGAAGCCAACTGCTTGGCTGGAGCGGAGGTGGGGCTCTCAGCTTGGGGTTACCTTAAACTGTGATCCGAGGCCCAGTTGGACTACTGCAGGGACCCCATAAGTAGCAGATCCGGGAGACTCACCTTCCTTCTCCCAGGAAATCCTCCAAGATTTTCTGCTAGGTTTGGAGACTCCAAATGGGGCTGAGCGCCAGAGATAGAAACACTTGGTCACAGGCCAGGTAAGCACAGAGTGTGGCCAGAGACCAGGGAGACAGGAGGGACTGACTGCTTTTCTCTCAGGGCACACTGAGGAGTGGGGCCTGAGCTCTCAGCTACTCCAGTGGGAGACTGGGAAGCCACCATCTTCATTCCCAGACTTCCAAAGCGGTATGGAAAGCAATCAGGGAACAAAAGCTACCAAGATCGAACCCAAGCAGATTACTTAGCCTGGCCCCTAGCAAGGGTGGTGCAATTCTGCCTTGGGCAAAGACATTTGAGAATTGCTTCAACAGGCCCCTCCCCTAGAAGATCAGCAAGAACATCCGGCCAAGACCAAGTTCACCAATCAATCAGAACTGTGGAACTCCAGAGCTAGAGGAAAGCAACACAGAATTCATGGCTTTTTCACCATGATTCTTTAGTCTTGTGAAGTTAATTTTTTTTAAAAAAAATTACGTTTTTCTTACTCTATTTTTTTAACTTTTCCTCTTTCATCTTTTAATGCTTTTTACTATTTTATCTTATCAATATCTTCTTAAAAATCTTTTTAAAATATTCATTATTATAGTCATATTTTATCCATTCATTGTATTTAACCTTATTTTTGGTATACATATAGGTTTTTTCCTTTAAAATTTTGGGATACAATTTCTTCCAGTAGATGAAAATATACCCTAAATCTAGCACATGAGTTTGTTCTAGTCTCCAGCCTGATCACATTCTCTCCTTTTTCTTTTTTTCTTTTCCCAACCAACTTATCTTACCAATTCCTTTTTAGAATCTTTTAAAATTTTCATTTTTACAGTCATATTCCATCCCTTCATCATGTTTATCCTTATTTCTGTATGTACACATATATAAGTTTTCCTTTCTTTAAATTTTTGGGAGGTAGTTTCTTCTAATAGACCAGAATACACCCAAAATCAAGTGGGTGGCTCTGTTTTATTCACCAGTCTAATATACATATAATTATATATATTTATTTTTTATTTTATTTTTTAATTTTTTCCCCCATCTTCTCCCCCCAGTTTTGGGTCTCTTCTGATCTGGTTAGCATATATCCTTCTGGGATCTTTGCCACCTTTTTAGTATTTTGTTCTCTCATTCATCTACTCTTATCTGGATAAAATGACAAGGCAGAAAAACTCACCACAAATAAAAAAACAAGAGGCAATACCGATGACTTGGGACCTAATCAATATGGGCCTTGGTAATATGTCAGAACTAGAGTTCAGAATGACAATTATCAAGCCCAGCTGGGCTCAGCTGGGCTCGAAAAAGGCATGGAAGATATTAAAGAATCCCTTTCTGGAAAACTAAAATCCCTTTCTGGAGAAATAAAAGAACTAAAATCTAACCAAGCTGAAATAAAAAAAGCTATTAATGAGGTGCAATAAAAAATGGGGGCTCTTACTGCTAGGATAAATGAGGCAGAAGAGAAAATTAGTGATATAGAAGACCAAACGATGGAGAATAAAGAAGCTGAGCAAAAGAGAAACAAACTACTGGGCTACAAGGGGAGAATTCAAGAGATAAGTGATACCATAAGACAAAACAACATTAGAATAATTGGGATCCCAGAAGAAGAAGGAGAGAGGAGCAGAAGGTATATTGCAGCAAATTATAATAGAGAATTTCCCTAATATGGCAAAGGGAACAAGCATCAAAATCTAGGAGGCAAAGAGAAGTCCCGTCAAAATCAATAAAAAATAGGTCCACACCCTGTCATCTAAAAGTAAAACTTACAAGTCTTAGTGACAAAGCGAAAATCCTGAAAGCAGCTAGGGACCAGAGGTCTGTAACTACAATGGCAGAAATATTAGGTTGGCAGCAGACTTATCTATAGAGACCTGGCAGGCTAGCATGATATATTTACAGGACTAAATGAGAAAAATATGCAGCCAAGAATACTGTATCCAGCTAAGGTGTCATTGAAAATAGGAGGGATAAAAAGCTTCCAGGACAAACAAAAACTAAAAGAATATGCAAACACTAAACCAGCCCTACAGGAAATATTGAAAGGGGTCCTCTAAGCAAAGAGCCTAAAAATAACAGACCAGAAAGGAACAGAGACAATAGATAGTAACGGTCACCTTACAGGCAATACAATGGCACTAAATTCATATCTTTCAATAGTTATCCTGAATGTAAATGGGCTAAATGCCCCCAATCAAAAGATGCGGGGTATCAGAATCGATTAAAAAAACCAAAACCCATCAATATGCTGTCTATAAGAAACTCATTTTAGACCCAAAGACACCTCCAGATTTAAAGTGAGGGGGTGGAAAACAATTTACCATGCTAATGGACATCAAAAGAGAGCTAGGGTGCCAATCCTTTTATCAGATAAATTAGATTTTAAGCTAAAGACTATAATAAGAGATTAGGAAGGATACTATCATACTTAAGATCATACTTAAAGGGTCTGTCCAAGAAGATCTAACAATTAGAAATATCTATACCCCTAACATGGGAGCAGCCAATTATATAAACCAATTAATAACAAAATCAAAGAAACGCAGTGACAAAAATACAATAATAGTAGGGGACTTTAACACCCCCCTCACTGAAATGGACAAATCATCTAAGGAAAAGATAAACAAGGAAATAAAGGCCTTAAATGACACACTGGACCAGATGGACATCACAGATATATTCAGAACATTCCATCCCAAAGCAATAGAATACACATTCTTTTCTAGTGTACATGGAACATTCTCCAGAATAGATCAAATCCTGGGTGACAGACCAGGTCTCAACTACTATCAAAAGACTGGGATCATTCCCTGCTTATTTTCAGACCACAATGTTCTGAAACCAGAATTCAATCACAAGAGGAAAGTTGAAATGAACTTAAATACATGGAGGCTAAAGAGTATCCTACTAAAGAAGGAGTGGGTCAACCAGGAAATAAAAGAAGAACTGAGAAAACTCATGGAAAGAAATGAAAATGAAAACACAACTGTTCAAAATCTTTGGGAGACGCAAATGCAGTCCTGAGAGGAAAGTATATAGCAATACAAGCCTTTCTCAAGGAACAAGAAAGGTCTCAAGTACACAACCTAACCCTAAACCTTAAGGAGCTAGAGAAAGAACAGCAAAGAAAGCCTAAACCCAGCAGGAGAAGAGAAATTATAAAGATCAGAGCAGAAATCAATGAAATAGAAACCAAAAGAACAGTACAACAAATCAACGACACTAGGAGCTGGTTCTTTGAAAATTAGTAAGATTGATAAACCCCTGGCCAGACTTATCAAAAGGAAAAGAGAAAGGGCCCAAATTAGTAAAATAATGAATGAAAGAGGAGAGATCACAACCAACACCAAAGAAATAGAAACAATTACAAGATCATATTATGAACAACTATACACCAGCAAATTTGACAATCTGGAAGAAATGGATGAATTCCTATAGAAGTATAAAGTACCACAACTGAGCCACAAAGAAACAGAAAACCTGAACATACCCACAGCCAGTAAGGAGATTGAAGCAGTCATCAAAAATCTCCCAAAAAACAAGAGCCCGGGGCCAGACAGCTTCCCAGGGAAATTCGATCAAACATTTAAAGAAGAATTAATATCTATTCTCCTGAAACTGATCCTAAAAATAGAAATGGTAGGAACACTTCCAAACTCATTTTATGAGGCCAGCATTACTTGATCCCAAAACCAGACAGAAACCCCATCAAAAAGGAGAATTACAGACCAATATCCCTGATGAACACAAATGCAAAAATTCTCACCAAAATACTAGCCAATAGGATCCAACAGTACACTAAAAGGATTATGCACCACGACTAAGAGGGATTTATTCCTGGGCTACAAGTTGGTTCAACACCCTCAAATCAATCAAGGTGATACAATACATTAATAAAAGAAAGAACAAGAACCATATGATACTCTCAACAGATGCAGAAAAAGCATTTGACAAAGTACAGCATCCTTTCTTGATCAAAACTCTTCAAAGTGTAGGGATAGAGTGTATATAGCTCAATAACAGCAAAGCCATCTATGAAAACCCCACAGCAAATATCATTCTCAATGGGGAAAAACAGAGCTTTTCCCTTAAGATCAGGAACATGGCAGGAATGTCCAGTATCAATACTGCTATTCAACATAGTACTAGAAGTCCTAGCCTCGGCAATCAGACAACAAAAAGAAATAAAAGGCATCCGATTCAGCAAAAAAGAAGTCAAACTCTCACTCTTTGCAGATGATATGATACTCTATGTGGAAAACCCAAAGAACTCCACTCCAAATCTGCTAGAACTCATACAGGAATTCAGTAAAGTGTCAGGATATAAAATCAATGCACAAAAATCAGTTGCATTTCTATACACCAACAGCAAGACAGAAGAGAGAGAAATAAAGGAGTCGATTCCATTTATAATTGCACCCAAAATAAGATACCTAGGAATAAACCAAAGAGGCAAAGAAGCTGTACTCAGAAAACTATAAAGTACTCATGAACAAAATTGAGGAAGACACAAAGAAATGGCCATGCTTATGGATTGGAAGAAAAGTATTATGAAAATGTCTATGCTACCTAAAGCAATCTGCACATTTAACGCAATTCCTATAAAAATACCATCCATTTTTCTTTCAAAGAAATGGAACAAATAATCCTAAAATTTATGTGGAACCAGAAAGGACCCCGAATAGCCAGAGGAATGTTGAAAAAGAAAACCAAAGTTGGTGGCATCACAATTCCAGACTTCAAGCTCTATTACAAAGCCATCATCACCAAGATGGTATTATACTGGCACAAAAATAGACACATAGATCAATGGAACAGAATAGAGAGCCCAGAAATGGACCCTCAACTCTATGGTCAACTAATCTTCGACAAAGCAGAAAAGAATGTCCAATGGAAAAAAAAAGTCTCTTCAACAAATGGTGTTGGGAAAATTGGACAGCCACATGCAGAAAAATGAAACTGGACCATTTCCTCACACCACACACAAAGATGGGCTCAAAATGGATGAAAGAAGCCAATGTGAGATAGGAATCCATCAAAATCCTTGAGGAGAACAGAGGCAGCAACCTCTTTGACCTCACACACAGGAACTTCTTCCTAGAAACATCACCAAAGGCAAGGGAAGCAGGGGCAAAAATGAACTACTGGGACTTCATCAAGATCAAAACCTTTTACACAGCAAAGGAAACAGTCAACAAAACCAAAAGACAACTGACAGAATGGGAGAAGATATTCGCAAATGACATATCAGATAAAGGGCTAGTGTCCAAAATCTATAAAGAATTTATCACACTCAACACCCAAAGAACAAATAATCCAATCAAGAAATGGGCAGAAGACATGAACAGACATTTCTGCAAAGAAGACAACCAGATGGCCCATAGACACATGAAAAAGTGCTCCACATCACTCGGCATCAGAGAAATACAAATCAAGACCACAATGAGATACCACCTCACACCATTCAGAATGGCTAAAATTAACAAGTTAGGAAATTAAAGATTTTGGCAAGATGCAGAGAAAGGGGAATTCTCTCCCACTGTTGGTGGGACTGCCAGCTGGTGCAGTTACTCTGGAAAACAGTATGGAGGTTCCTCAAAAAGTTGAAAATAGAGCTACCCTATGACCCAGAAATCACACTACTGGATATTTATTCTAAAGATACAAACGTAGTGATCCGAAGGGGCACGTGCACTTGAATGTTTATAGCAACAATGTCTACAATAGCCAAACCATGGAAAGAACCTAGATGTCCATCAATAGATGAATGGATAAAGAAGATGTATACATATACAATGGGATACTATGCAGCCATCAAAAGAAATGAGATCTTGCCATTTGCAATAATATAGATGGAACTAGAGGGTATTCTGCTGAGACAAATAAGTCAATCAGAGAAAGACAACTATCATATGATCTCTCAGATGAGGAATTCGAGAGGCAGGGCAGGGGGTTGTGGGGGGTAGGAAAGGAAAAACTGAAACAAGATGGGGTCAGGAGAGAGACAAACCATAAGAGACTCTTAATCTCACAAAACAAACTGAGGGTTGCTGGAGGACGGGTGGGTAGGGATAGGGTGGTTGGGTTATGGACACTGGGGAGGGTATGTGTTATGGTGAGTGCTATGAAGTGTGTAAGCCTGATGATTCACAGACCTGTACCCCTGGGGCAAATAATACATTATATGCTAATAAAAAAATTTTAAAAAAGACTTTCTCCTGTATTTTTTCAGAAAATTTTATAATTTTAGCCCTTATAATGAGATCTCTGCTCCATTTTAAGTTAATTTCTGTGTATGATGTAAGGTAATTTTTAAAAAAAATTGAAATGCACACTTGAAGATTTTTATACATTGATATATTTTTCAGCAAAAATTATGTAAATAGAAATGCTTTAAGATTTTTTTCTATATTTCCTTTTAAAAACTAGCTGTATACTCAAATATATTTGAAAAGCAATATGTAGGGGTGCCTGGGTGGCTCAGTGGGTTAAAGCCTCTGCCTTTGGCTCAGGTCATGATCTCAGGGTCCTGGGATCGAGCCCCGCATCCGGCTCTCTGCTCAGCAGGGAGCCTGCTCTGCCCCTCCACCTGCCTCTCTGCCTACTTGTGATCTCTCTCTCTGTCAAATAAATAAATAAAATCTTAAAATTAAAAAAAAGCAATATGTATTTAAAGTAATATTTATGTAATTGTGCAATTTTCTGAAACAATAAAGTACCAAACTATTTGCAATCACTGATTATCATGAAAAAAGCTAAAATATCTTGAATTTTTTTTGAAGAAGGCAAATATTTAACCACCACTTGTAACTATTTATCATAGATAACCAGCAAATCTTACCATCAGTATTTATATGTCATTAAAAATATTTTGTTATAATTCTCCTCTGTGTTAAATTATATTTTTTAAAAAGCCAGTATGTCTTTATAGACAACACAATAACTAAATCATTCATTTTCAAGGGATTGCTGCTGAGGTTGAAATGAAAAATATCTATAGGTGCCAAGTTTCTCACTTTGGCCTTTTTAAAAAAATATATTTATTTTTTGAGAGAGAGCATAAGCAGCTGGGGGGCAGGGGTGGTGGTGGAGAGGCAGGGGGAGAGGAAGAAGCAGACTCCATACTGAACACAGAGCCTGATGAGGGACTCAATCCCAGGACCCTGAGATCATGACCTGAGCTGAAGGCAGATCCTTAACTGACTGAGGCACCCAGGTACCAACTTTGGCCATTAAAAAAATATATATTTATTGGGGTGCGTGGGTGGCTCAGCAGGTTGAAGCCTCTGCCTTCGGCTCAGATCATGATTCCAGGGTCCTGGGATCAAGTCCCGCATCGGGCTCTCTGCTCAACAGGGAGCCTGCTTCCTCCTCTATCTCTGCCTGCCTCTCTGCCTACTTGTGATCTGTCTGTCTAATAGATAAATTAAAAAAAAAATCTAAAAAAAATTTATTTATGAGAGAGAGAGAGAAAGGGGAGGAAGGGGCAGAGGGAGAAGAAGACTCCTGCTGAGCAGAGAGCTAACAATGTGGGGTTCCACCCCAGGACCCTGGGATCATGAACTGAGCCAAAATCAAGAGTCCAATGCTCAACTGACTGAGCCACACAGGTCCCCCCGACCCTTTTTAATTCAGCTAAAAGGAGCTAAGCCATCAATGGAGAAAATAAAAAATTTCATCATATAACATTTTTCCTTAAATTAAGGTGGTAATTTACTGTTGAGTAAATATTTTCCCCATAGAACTTTCTTCTTGTTTTTCTGAGAGGTTAACTTCTCTAAGATTGAGTCCCCCTCCTAGAAGGAGTCAACCTCTTCTTTAGTAGGACCCTCGGGAAGCTAAAACCCCTTTCATTAAAACTGGTCACAATCAATGCCTGAGATAACCAGTCCTAACAGAACGATGAAGTAGTGAATCGGGGCTTGAGAACACTGGCTCACTCTATCACACAGATACAGATTCATCCAGAAGGCTTAGAACACAACTTCTAACTGCCCCTCCCCTCTGCCTAACTCTGACATCCAGCTTCGTTTGCTAGCCCTCATTTCATCACCAGAATGTACCTGGCAAACAGGGAACCACGCGCTTGGCCCTGCTCCTGCCCCTCCACAGCGCTCTCAGTAAGAGCTGCTCTGAAACTGGCCTGGCTCCGAGCACTGTGTCATTGACCCAATGCACTCGGCAGGTGCACAGGCATGCAGAATCTGTCTTACTCTCTTTGCTGAATCCAAGTCTAGTAAATACAACAAGCAAATAGGTGTTACAAATTCCTCTGTGTTCCTCTACTTCTATAACAAAATTTCACATTGCATCTTTTTTTCCTAATACTTGTTCTTCACACCTTTAGTAGTATTTTCTATGAGATTTTGGCCATTCTCAGCTGAGGAAGGGAGGCATTATGGTTTCAGTCTATTCTTATAGTCATTTTTGCTTCAGCAGGAAAGAAAAAGTGTTTCTCTAATGATACGTATATGGCTTTTTGCCTTTCACTACAAGTAATAAACCTCAAATAAGGTTTCTAAACTCTCATTCAGTGCTTTGAAACCTTATAAACACTAGAGTGAGTAGCGCATGACTTCTAGCAGGGAAGAAAACAATGAGTTTGTATCGTTCTGAATTATTTTTGCTTACTGATATTATTATGAGTAACTAACAATTTGGGACACAACATATGCAGTGGCCACTGTTAATGATAAGAGTGTTGGGTTCTTCTTTCACACAAATTCCACTAAGGTCTTGAAGTGCCTGCACGGATCTATCTTCCTTCTCACAGCACACAGCTCCTACTGCCCCGTCCCTGCTACACTGGATCTGACCCTCATCTAGGGTAATCCTGAAGAGATGCAAATGTCTATGAGGATAATGCGCAGGTGAATTCACAGTCCGGTTTCACAGGGGAAGATTAATTACTTCGGGGGGAGGGAGGGGTTGCCTTTGCTGGCAAAGTGGGTTTCATGAGACTTGAGGAATTCAAAGATTTTAGGGTCATCTATGTCTGCACAAATATCTCTGTCTGAAGCCTCAAGGCCTCTCTCATTCCTAGGGAGGGCTCATGACGTAAGCGAGCTGGCAGGAAGTGCCTTGTACTCGTGTTGTAACCTACACATTCTAAAATAAGATGTTGACCTCACATTTAGCTGTGTCTCCCCACACGGGGGGTGACATAGGATGTCTCAAGAATCAGTATAAATGGCCAGGATAATTCCCATCCCAAATCTGAGTAATATTTGACACAACTGGCTCAGTGCCAACACTCTCATCATCAAAGAACACTAGAGTTTATAATTCGTGTCACACCAGGTAGAACTCTGGGATTTGAAGGGAGAAGGGTGTTATTTTAAATATAACTTTAACAATTATTGGTTATTACCTTATGTAATACTTTTAAAATTAAGAGGTGGGTTCACATCTATCATCTTACCTAATCCTCAGAAATGTTCAGTGTTCAGTGACATAGATATTTTCATTCCATTTTTATAGATAAGGGAATTTTGGCTTAAGAAGGTTATATTCTTGCCCAAAATCCCATAGCTCAAAGACAGGCCAGACTACTTGCTTTCTTACAGTGTCTCATAGTTGCTTAATTGTTTTTAAATAAGGATCAAATGATGCTTCCATTTTGTGGGAAATATATTCATGTGTGTCCCTGGAAGTGCTGCTTCAATGCCCAGTGATTATTCCAAATAAACAGCTGCAGAGAAGGTAAGTGTATATTCTTTTGAGTACGGAAGTGATTGATATAGAAATTATGCATTTTGTTGCTGCAGCGTAATGTACAGTGTCGTGTCCCAAAAGAGATTATGCAAGGCATCAGTGACTCAGCTTTCTCCTGAGTTATAGGCTGTTTTGTAGGTCAAGCACTTTTAATAGATGCATATGCATTGACATATTTTACATATCTGGGATTTTTGTGTCTTAAAGAGCATTCCATTTTGTGAACTGAACCTTCCAGAGCTGATGCACCAGAGGCCTGTGAAATAAGCACTGTATGATCTTAGAGATTAATTGTTTAAATGAATGAGTTATACCTGCTTTTGTTAAAAACAATATAAACAAGAAATCTGTTATTTTAATGTATTTGGATTTTTATCAGTTAAGAAAAGCATTAACATCTGATTTTTTCCTTTTGTTAACTAAACGTTCCTCCAACAATCTTCTTAGATTCAGAGAAAGCCGTTTGGTGCAGTGCTCGTCATTATATTTAAGTATGATAATTAGTTTACCTAATTTGTTGGCAGATTTGCCTCTTAGGAAATCATTTATTTATTTGGCTAGTAGTTTTGTAAACATCACTTAAAAAGTAAGTAACATTTAAAAAGATTGATTAATACATAATTTCAAAAACACATAGAAATATAAAATCTAATTTTAGGGTATTTATGTCCTAGTAGAACTAGGTTGTTACAGTAATTAATTCCCTTTTTGTACGTGTTCCACCTCATAAATTTTCCCTGAGTTTCCAGGAAAGGGATGTCACACAGTGAAGAGCAGTCAGGGAAAAAAAAAAATAGTAGTTAGAAGTGAACTCTGACATATTTTCTCTTTGGAGACTTCCTATCCCATGGTGGTGTATACTCAAGTGTCAAAAGCATAATGGAAGGTGAAAGATTTGTAAAAAAAATTGTGCCGATCAAGTTCCTCAATTTTTAGAACCCAGAACCTATTAAAGAAAAAAAAAAGGAACAACCTGATCTGCTTCTACCACTTCTCTGGAAAATCCCAAGTCTGGATGTCCAGAGATCCCTAGTGTGGTTAAAAGCTCTAAATTTGCTCATTGTATCCATTTGTTCAAGATCAATTAATTGCTTTGAAAAACTGATTAATTACCACTAGGGTTCAGTTTTTAAGAGCTCAGCTTTTCCATTCTTAATGAATTTTAGAAGAGCATGAATAATTCTTATATTTAGGAAAGAGAGGGTGCAGGTTTTAAAACAGTCCCACTGGAAAATTTAAAATGGGAATGCACATGGGCCGGATCATAAAAGTTTGTCTTTGGGGTACAAGACTTCATGTTATGTCACCAGTTATATAAATTTATATTCAAAGGTGGTTCTACTCAGGGAAGTGTGCCACTTATAAAAGAAACAGTTGCTGTTCGAGATAAAGCAAATGCTGCTATTCGTGGGTGGGTTCTCTTTTGGTAGCTTGTTACTAGGCCACAGTGCTGTGCCTCGGAGCTGGCCCTGCTCCTCACCTCCTCTATGGGAGCTTCCTTGGCGGTTTTATTTCTTTACTACAAACGCCATGATTTCCAATAGCTACACTTAAATTTATTCTAGCATTGCAGGGAAAGAACCATTATGTCAGACTTCTCCCCCATGCATTGTCACAATGCTCCTGAATTTTTGGAGGTCACCGTACGTATCTGAGTTCTGAATATAACTTCAGAAAATCAGAAATGGGAAATACCTTACCCCAGCTCCTTGTTCACAGCCCTGCACTAGTTTCTGTTCGTGGTCTTCTATTTTTATTTGTTTTGAATTTTTTAAAAAAAGAGTTTAGTTTTTTAATCACCAACTTAGATTAGATACTGTTTAATATCAATTAATTACCTCAATTGTGGATATTAAAATGTTTCCTAAAAGAAAAAAAATAGAACAGTGTATCTTTCCAGGGCAGAGGAAATTAATGGTCTATGTTGTATCATACTTGGATATGCAATATCAAAACAATGATGTACCTTAACAGTTGACATTCCAGATTTTTATTTTTGTCTATTATCAAAGGAGATTATTTTACCAAAAGTCTCAATTTTCAGATTTCATATTCTCAAGACAAAAACAAATTTAAAAACTATTATAAAATATCCCTCAATTGCTTATGTTATTCTAGATACATTTTTATTAAATATGAGCTGATATGAGGACAGTCTCTGAATACAGGTGTAGACATATGGTATGGTTTTATGAAACCTCTTAAAGTAAGTTATATATTTTATGTTAAGTTTTAAATATCTATAGAAACCTTATGCCCTCTAAAAGGCAATTTTCTTCAAGAGCACTTAGACTGGAGGAAAAAGTAAAGCTGTTTGTGGTAAATCGCATGATTTTAGACTTTTACTCATGGAAGCACAGTCAGCAGAGAAGAGATTAAGATGGAGAAGGTTGACTGGCAAAAGAAACCAGCGAACATCACAGGTTCCTCGACGATCACACTAATCTGGGTTCACCAAAATGACATCATGATCACCACAGAACCTGTACGCAGTAAAAGAGGGAGGTTGCCAGGTGCTTAAAAGAGGCTGAAACACTGTTGAAAACAACTTCCTCTGGTAATGTATCAGAAATAAATATGCTCTTGTTCTGATTCAGGGTGAGATGAAATCAAGCACAATCGTTCAGAAGCAAGTTCTAGAACCTGGGGATCTGACATTAGGGAATTCCCTGTTGTCAGGGGTAGAACTGTGGAATGCAGGGTCGGGGAGTAGTTGTCCAATGGGTATAAAGTTACAGTTATAGGACATTAATAAATTCTAGAGACCTGCTGTACAACACAGTACTAGAGTTATTGGTACAAAGTTGCACACTTAAAACTTAAGAGGGTAAATCTCATATGAAATGTTCTGACCACTACCAAAAGAAAAAAAAAAAGGCAAGGGGACACAAGAAATCTTTTGGAGGTGACAGAGGTGACTGATACACTTATTACCTTGATTCTGATGATGGTGTGGATGTGTAAATATGTCCAAACTCCTCAAAATGTGTACATTAAATGTGTGCTTTTAATATGAAGCATATGATGGCAATCATATTTTCTAATTTGTAAATGCATCAAATTAACATGTATGCCTTAGGTTTACACAGTGTTATGTCAAATATATTTCAATAAATTAAAAAATCTATATTAAAAATATAGCAAAGTAGACCTAAATAAGCTAAAAACGTAAACAAACAAACAAACAAAAAATGATTGGGAATTAGAAGCAATGTAGTAACTAGTGTAGTATTTCCCAAAGAATATTCTACGATGTCCCAATTTTAGAGCTTATTAATAAATTTTGAAGAAAGGTTTTATATAGCATCAATCTGAGGCAATTCTGTTTCAATTGTTACTCAAATACCTGTTAAGTAAGTTCTTTTTATATGGCAAAACTGTTTTTTTTTTAATGTTTTGCATCCTATTGCATACAGATTGGTTCAAATTGCATTCGAGCTTTGACTGCATCTCTCCTATATCCCTTTTATTTATATGCAACATTCTTAATATTAGTGATCTGGGAAATACTCATTTAGAGAGACGTGTTCTTATCCTATTGATGCTCCCTATTATAACTACACAGGGCAACAAACTCCTACTGCAGATACCATTTAAGACCCAGGCTGCTCCCCTTCTTCCAGGATGAGAGAATAATAAGCATTTACCAGAATGCTCTTGAGCTTGATGTGGTAATGTAACTACATTTTCTGACCAGCGGAACATGAACTGAGTTGTTATGAACCTTCCAATGATAAGCTTCCAGGCATGCAGTCCTCTGTACATTCCTGTCTTCCAGTCAGTTGGAGGACATGGCAATGTCTGTGACCTTGTTGACCTTGCCAACAAAAATAAAGTACTCTAGATGGCAGAGCAACATGGTGAAGAGAACCCAGGTCTCTGAACAGTCTGACCAAATGGAACCACTCATGAGGCAAAAAATATAGGAAAGAGAATTCAATTTTATGTTTTTAAGACACTTTATCATTGAGTCTCTTGGTTTCAGCAGCTTTGTGTTTATGCCAATGAGTCCACCCAAAGGCAACTACTCAGAATTTACTGAGTATTTGCTGCTTATAAGGCAGAGCCGTCATGGTGCACAATTGCACTCTGAGGTATGTACACGTATTAGACTATTTAATCTTCACAACAAAAGTTTGAAGTAGGTACCATTATTTATCTCATTTTTACAGACTAACCTAGGCATGGGGTTACTCATTCAATGACCTATGATGAAGAGGTAACATAGCAAGATTTGAACCACCTCAGTCCGGCTCCAACTCTAAAGCTCTTCTTCTGCCTACTCTATTGCTGTTCACTTGCTATATTGAAACAGACAATTATCTCCTGCCTTAGAGAGCACTTACAGATCAGCCATTCATTCCTATAATAGTATGCATAAAAATCAAGGCATAACATTATAAATATTTAATTTATCGATAAATTTACAAACATGTACTGACCACCTAATACTTCAGTCAGCATAATAATAGCAAGAACTTTCCAGATTACTCAAATGTGAGGGATACAACTAATAAATTTACAGAATGAGTAATGCAAAGAAAACAGTGATGATTGATTTTTGAGTATAAACAAAAATTAAAATATATCATGGGAGGTTAAAATGCCCAAAGAATACAACTAAGCAAATGATTACTACCACGGGCACATTACACTTGGGCTTAAAAAGAAAAGCTTTCCCATACAGAAGCGGAGGAAAACATTGTCACTGTGTTGTAGTTCACAAAAAACTCAAGTGTCTTAAAGTAACTACAAAGTCTGAGATGATGGTTTGGCTGCAAATTTTAGTCTGAATTAATATGAGGACAGTATCCAAATAATGGAAATAATAGTCACAGTATAATGATTAGATTTTAAAGGAAGTCTAAGATTTCCAAATGACATTTACAAAAATACTGTTTTTATTTAAGACTTTATTTATTTGAGAGAGAGAGGGAGCATTAGTAGGACCGGCAGAAGGTGGGGGGAAGAGACAAGCAGACTCTGTGCCAAGCCAGAGTCTACTGTGGGGCTCAGTCCCAGGACCCCTGAGATCACGAACTGAGCAGAAACCAAGAGTCAGATGTTCAACCAACTAAGCCACCTACAAAAATAAACACTTACTGAAGTATGACATACACATAAAAAAAATGACCAATACTAGGGAAAGGTGAATGAATTTCACAGGTTGAACCATGTAAGCAGCAGCCATATCAGCAGCTCAGTCCTAGGGCTGGGGCATGTTGTAATCATCTGGTAGCTCACCTGGGGCCAGAGGGTCTCTGACCTGTCTAGTGGTGTTAGCTGTCAGCAGGGACTGTCTCTAGTGGGGTCTCATCCTCAAAGGACCCACCATGGGCTTTTCACTGGAAGCCCTCTGACCTGGCCCCTGTTGCTTCCATCTGCCCCAGTCACAAGTCCCACTACATGTGAGGGGATGCATGGAGGAATAGGTACTATCTCTCTGTCTTTTTGAATTTTTAAATTTTTAAAAATATTTTATTTATTCGACAGAGAGAGAGAAAGAGAGAGAGAGAGCACATGAGCTGGGGAAGGGCAGAAGCAGACTCCCCATTGACCAGGGAGGCTGATGCAGGGCTGGATCCCAGCCTCCTGAGATCATGACCTGATCTGAAAGCAGACGTTTAACCGACTGAGCCACCCAGGTGTCCCTGCATACTATCTCTTGATGGCAGGGCAAAGTCATACATTTCAGTTCGATGTGGGTACAGGGTTGAGAAGTACTGTTGTAAGCATTTTTTAAAAATCTACCAAAGTGATCCTATAATTTATTATCTGAATCAGGACATTTTGAGAATGAAAGTGTCAGTACTTGGAAGCAATTCCAGGAAACCTAGCCCAGGAATGTCCCAGGAAACCTGAAATGCATGAGTTCCTGGTTGTTAACCATTTGAAAATTGTTTGTGTATTATTCTTTTGTCCATGTTTCTAAAGGTATTTTTTAAACTAATTTAGATGAATTTTTTGAGTTTTTAAATTTTTTCTTCTTGATAAGTGTTCTTAGTTCCATAAACAGCAAATATCTTTTCCCAATCTGTGGCCTTCATCTTCCCTTTGTCATCTAAGTTCTTAATGCAGCTCAATTTACCAAACTTTTTCTTTCTGGTTAGTGTTTCCCAGACCCTGCTCATGGAATACATGCCTACTTGAAGAACTGACTGTGTTTTCCTCTTGTATCTTCCAGAAGATTAACTCATTTACCCTGCGAGTATCCATTTTCTTCTCTTCAAGAATTTTTTGGTTATTCTTGGGCTTTATGCTTTCTAAGTAAAATTTAATCATTTTGTCAATTTTCACACATACCACACACACAAGTTGACTAGGCATTTGATTGTGACTGCTTTGAACTGAGGTACCTTTGGGAAAGTATCTTCATAATATTGTTTATTCCAATCAATAAACGTAGTAGACTGGAGGTAGTTCAGTGATTCAACAAAATAATAAAATGTTGATGTTACTGTTCCTGGAGTCATCTTTTGGACCCACCAAAAGATGGGTCCAAGGAAGAATATTCCTTTGCTGTTTTTTTTTTTTTTTAAGATTTTATTTATTTATTTGATAGACAGAGATCACAAGTAGGCAGAGAGGCAGAGAGAGAGAGGAGGAAGCAGGCTGTCCACAGAGCAGAGAGCCCGATGTGGGGCTCGATCCCACGACCCTGGGATCATGACCCAAGCCAAAGGCAGCGGCTTTAACCTACAGAGCACGCATTGATGTTGATCAGAGGGGAGGTGAGTGGAGGGAAGGGGAAACAGGTCATGGGGGTGAAGCAGTGCACACGTCATGCTGAGCACTGGGGAACATGTGGAGTTACTGAATCACTATGCTGCACACCTGAAACTAAGAGTACACTGTATGCTAACTAAATGAAAACTTGAAAAATTTGCTGTTTTTAGTGTTATAGCTGTTAAAAATCTTTAAAAATAGATTTTAAAAATATAGTTATATGTACATTAAATTGAGTATTTAAATATTACCCTTGTGTGCATTAAACTTGCTAAATTTACTTATTCATTCTAGTTTGTAGATTATTTGGATTTTCTTTTTTATTTTATTTATTTATTTTTTTAAGATTTTATTTATTTATTTGACAGGCAGAGATCACAAGTAGGCAAAGAGGCAGGAGAGAGAGGAAGGGAAGCAGCTCCCCGCTGAGCAGAGAGTCTGATGCGGGGCTCGATCCCAGGACCCTGGGATCATGACCTGAGCCTAAGGCAGAGGCTTTAATCCACTGAGCCACCCAGGCACCCCTATTTGGATTTTCTACATTTAAAATAAAATAGTGAGTATTGGTGGTTTTACTTTTTCTTATATTTATACCTCTTTGCATTTTCTCTCACCTAATTTCACTCACCAGGGACCTCCAGGATAATAATTAGTATAAACTGTGTTAATGTATCTTATCTTTTTTCTGATCTGTGATTGAAAGCTTTCAATATTTCATCATTGAAAATATAATAATTGCAATATGTCTTTTACTGCAGGTCCCTTTTAACAGAATGAAAAATTTTCCATTTCTACTTTGCAGAGAGTTTTCTAGAACTAGTAAATGGGTGATGAGAG